>OZ022578.1:3671789-3946789 GCA_963669155.1 Arbacia lixula | reverse complement strand
ATATATTAAGCTATGTATTATCATTAACGGCGTTTGTGTGTGTTTGCGTGAAACAGAGATATTTCACTTGAAAAACTTGTTTATTTGTGTTTGCTGATACCTGTTATGCTCATGGAAGTATTAATGCCATTAACAGAACGGGACAAGCGAAATGAGACTGTACATTTCTTTTGTTCTCTCTGAGAAGCTGTTGCCACACAATCATGTTCATAATTGTTCAAACACCTGAACAGCACCTGTTGAGAACACATAACTTTTCAGCGGCTTGGCACATGGGTTCAAAGGAAGAAAATTGCTTCATATCCTTCCATAACACATCCCTGGTGCAACACCACATCATGTTAGATTGAATATGCAGCAAGATGAACATTTCTTGTCCAGATTTTGCCTGTATGTAGGGAATGCTGCGAACAATCTAAGAATACCAGTAACCCAGATTTGAGTGATTTGTCACTTGCTTCCTTTTGTCAAAATAGGGCAGTTTTGCTAAAGTGTATTCAGCTACATGCATTTTAATTGACTTACTAGGCTAGAAAGCTTTCATGAATATGGCCGCTGGTCTATAGTCTCTGTGTGTGTTTATTGATACATGGAGTCAGCTTAATCTATTCTGCCTTGCTGTTCAATCCCAACATGCTTGGCATCAAGTAAAACACACATGCTCCCATAATTTTAGGGGGTTTTTTTGATTCAGGGTGTTTATTATGCACTCTCCAATGCTCCACTCCTACGTTTTTGCACCAGTAATACAGTACACACAGGCTCATAGATCAGCATCTAATTTGACTCACAAAGGGGTAATAATTATGCTTGTATATATTGATGATGAATTGTTCCAAGAATAAAAACTTGAGACCGTTTATTGTGACTGTTATCTATCTAACCCCCTTTGTAATGCATAAATCAATTTTAAATTATGGTGAAACAACACGTTTCGGGTTATTTGTGTGAAAATTATTTGGAGCTATCAAGTAATGAGCTGAGCAGGGTTTTCCTCCCTTTCATGGGGTTTTGTTTAAAGGGATAGTTCACCCTCAAATTAAGTTTATTTTATCAAAAGCAGACACATGAAAGAAACATATTAGTGAAGGCTTGATGAAAATCTGTCAAAGGATAAGGAAGTTATGATCTTTTACAGCTTTTATTTTGTGATGTCACATACGAGGTGCTCTCCCATATGTTGTGTACAAAATAATTCCATAAAGTGTTTTTTTTTCTGTTTTTGACAACAGAATGATTTTATTTCATACAGGTATGTTTGTTAAAACATATATCTAATGATGTATCAAATGCACAGGTAAAAAAGATGCATATCTTTTTTTGAGAAAAATGCACATTTTCGAAAACTTTAAAAAGATTTTTTTTTCCTTCGACCTGATTTTCGTCAAACCTTCACTTATATGTTTATTTCATGTGTCTCGTTTTATTGAAACCAAAATAAGTTTAGGGTGAACTATCCCTTTAATAGCAATAGCGATGACAGTGTCTTGATTGCCTTTGCAGTGGAATGAAATGGAATGGAATGGTGCATGCCTGACATGTCGTTTCATGCATTGTTTGACTTGGCATGATGAACATGGATTGGTTTGTTCCTTCATCTGTCTTCTGTATGGTCTGGCGACATCTATTGATCATTTGCCTTCCACCTAGATTAAAGGGGGACCTTCCTCTATTTCATTTGATAATTTGACCCTAAGGAATAATCAAAGTTTAGAGGAATTAACACTTTTAATGATGTGAGTAAAATCTCAATATCACATTTCTTTATCTGTGTAAGTAATACTTTGCTTTTCATACAGGAACAAATCAAGAATTGTCAATGTGACATAACAGAATCCTTGGAAACAGCAGATAACTCCCAGAAAATATATATATACACAGTTTTAAAATATATATGCAGCAAAATGTGTACATAATTTTGAAGTTCTTTCTTGCGTTATAAGATGTATTGAAACCAAGATTTATATATTTTTATAATCTGTATAGTGTTCCTGTTTGTAGTTTCAATCTTGTTATTCCTCTTTTTTTCTGTCCTGCATCCGTAGACTCGACTTAGGAAGCGATGGTACAAGGTTGGCAAGAAATCACACTCCCAAAGTTTACTTACTATCTTCTCGCCATATTCCTCTCTTCTCCCACTCATATCCCCACAACGTGCGTTTCTGTGTGTGAAGTGTTTAGGGCTGGGACAGAACCTGTATCTCATCCCTGAGCCCTGTCTTATAACAGAATTGCGATTGATCGCAACTTGACTTGCAATTGATCTCAATAATCATAACTACATATATGTACATCAGAGATAGGGGATTGGACTTGTCTTATATTCAGATCAATCGCAACTCTTTTATAAGACTGGGCCCTGCTCTGTTCTTTGGACTTGCGATATATACAGATCAATCGCAACTTGTTATAAGACGGGGCCCTTCACTGTTCTTTCCGCACTACTGAATATTGAGCTGTGTCACAATCAGTGTGTTGTTATCTTACTGTGTCACCGTGTACATGTGACTGGAACAAGTCTGTACATCAAATTAATCTAGGTTTCAGGGTGTGGAGTTCAAATGGTGGATTAATCTTCTACTGCAATCACAACTAAGTCTAGACATATTAGACTAAGCAGACTCTTCTCTCTCTTATCCCTGTGTGAGGGAATATTGAAGAAGGAATTAGTCTAAGTGTCTAGACTTGTTTGTGGTTGCAGTAGTGCAGTGTATAGCCTCAGTTCCAGGCTGTGGTGAGTGGCATTTTTTTTTCTCCTCGTACACTGCTGCAATTCCAACCTAGTCTGGGCCCTTCCTTCTCCCGTCTTTCTTCACACAAGTAAGAGCAAATGAAGGTTAGCCCGCAGAGCCAGACTTTTTTGTTACGGCAGCATGATAATAGAAAGAGGAAGCCTACAGTCTTGAACTAAGACTATGCATCTGATAGAGACATACCACACTTCACAGCTCTTGGACCTAGGCTAGATAAACATGTGTTTCTCATGCATCAATCACTTATACCGTCCTGTATTCCTATGTCATGACATGACGAAGCCTGGTTGATCATTACTCACTAAGGGTCACGTATTCTCCATGCCTTTATATTACACACATCTTCAACTTTACACAAAACCAAGCCCTTCTCACACCTTCCTCTCCTCCTCCTTCTCCTCTCTTCTTACATGTCAATCTTTCGCACCTGTGGTTCAGTCTGTCAGCCGCCAATCACCTCCCCCCCCCCAACTATCTTCACAAGATATGAACATGTTCTGCATATAACTCGTTCCCAAACCGAACAGAATTAATATGCTGTGTTCAACAACATTTCTTCTCTCTTTCTCTTGTTCTTTCTTTCATTTTGTGCCTTCATTTCTTCCACCTTTCCGCACTAAGGAGAGGCCTCCGTCCAAAGTCCATAAGACAAAGAGACATGTACGCTGTGTCTACGCTCTTTTCTCTCTGCCGTTTATGTCTTGTGCACTATATAAAGTACCTGTATTTGCACATCTGTGTTGTAGCCCATCTTCTTCCTCTATTTACATGGTTATTAAAAGCCCAGCATGCGGACATCTTGCTCGTACCCCCGCCCCCCCCACCACCTTAATGAGATCCTCAAATTAACATTACATATATTGTGTTCCTTTGCATGCCTAGCATGTTCTGTGCACGTATCATTGTCATACGTATGTCAGGAATAGTAATGTATACCGGTAGTCATAAGTTTACCAAAATTTATTCAATAAAGAGATTTGATATCAAAATGCTAATAACGTAATTGATTAATATTATGATAGCCAATTATGAAAATTATATTAATTCAACAGTATGGATACTAATAACAATATGTACTGTAACATGAAATATAAGAATTCATTATTAATGGTAATATTTATTTATTTATTTATTTATATAAAAATTCCATACATATCAAAAGGGCAATAATCAAAGTTATTATATAAAAAGTTATACTCTGTATGTAAGTTCACGAAATATTAAAACTTACTACTTTTATCTATAGTTTTAGGGGAATGTTACTACTGCTACAAAAGGGACTGGATATATCCATTAATTCAGTTAAAAGATCTGTAACAGTGCCCCTAATATGTCATCATAATTGTGGTCTTAATTGTATCCCAATGTCTGAATACATGTCAGTTAACCTGTATGCTTAATGTGCTTCTGTACAGGAGCAAACTAATTCACTATGAGTCTACCCGTTTCCCCCTTCCACTCTCCCAGCACACACACAGACACGCATTCATATATATATATAATATATACTCCTTATATATCAAATTATAGTTTCAACCATACCCTTTGTATCTCTCACAAAACACAACATATCCACAAGGAGGGTATTATACGATGATCTGAGTTGCAAGATCAAGTGTGTGTGATAAAACTATGGCTTCGACATGCTCATGAAATGTACCCCTTACTGTGTGGATATATATTATTATATATGTGTACATTTTGTATTCCCTTGTCATTTTTATCCATGTTTAAATGTTGGTTGTTAGATATACACGACATAGTTTATCTTTAGTTTCAACACTTAATGTGAAAATAGATACATACAGTGCAGAATTATTCAAAGTAGTTTCAGAAGGAATTGCTCTGATAATCGTTCGACAGGAGAATGTGACATTCCCAAGAACCCTTTTTGTACATTTCAATGTGCATGAACTTGTCAACATTGCTAGTTATTTATTCTTTCACATTTCACATGATTTGCTGCAATGTTCTTTTTGCTCTGATAAATTTGTTTTTGCTAAGATTGTACATCACGTTTCCTGCTTGGCTCCAAGTTTATACGTTGATTGTCAGATTCTATTTGTAAAAAGTCTGTAGAACTCTCAAGCAAATAGTTGAAAGAAAATTTAAATTTCAAGAACACTTATGAAGCTTGTGATTCAGTTTCATTATTCTGCGATTCTGCTGACCTTTTTTCCATATCTATATGTTTGAGGTCATACCTTTTACTGAGAAAAATGTGTGTTATTTCATTTGTGTTTACTTAATGTGTAATTCGTGGTGTGAAACTTGTTTATATCTGTACCCTAAGTGTGATGTCCTGCTCTTGATTGATGTTTGAATTCTGGGGAAGATTTTGATATGATACTAACCAGGACTTTGATTCTTCGTGTGGGGTTTATGGCCTGACTAGCAGAAGGAGATAACTGTGACTAGTAACCACTAACTAATCACTTATTTCACACTTCAACTATTCAGAGAGGCCATGTACAACTAAACAGTTACCAGTTCAAGTCCTTGCATGGTCTTCTTTTCCATGATTATAACAGATTCATTAATCAATCTTATTATTCTGGACAGTTCTAGTAAAACAAAGATCGTATCAACATGACAGTTCTGAAGTAAATTTCAGTGTGTATTTTAAAGGTTTGTCAAGCAATGGAATGATTTGTTAAAATGTGCACTATATAGAATTGAACTTCATTATCTTGTTAACATAGAGTGATATAGATCTGAAAATAAGAAGAGTGTTCAATAGTTCAGGAGATGAGTACCAATTACTTATTATGGTAAGAATGTGAAAAGGAGGAGTGATCTTGCAGGGGCTACTTTAACAGTCATGATATCCATAGAAGTTGTGAGGGGCACAGGTATTTACAACATAGCGCAATGATATGATTATTTGCTTTGATCTGACCAATCCATTTAAATGTTACCAATATGATGAACCATTTTTTAAACAAGACATTTCAAATAGGCTAAAAAAATGACTTAATCACTTTCATCTTAAAAATGGGAATTTGGTCACATTAAACACGTAACAGAAGCACGTAATGAAGTCAAAATGACTTTTATCCCTAACTCTTGTTTATTGTCATATGTTACAATATTTCTGTTTAGTTTCAGTGTTGCAACCTGCCATTACTTCAATGTCAAATTGTAATGATGTCAGTACTTATTGTGATAGTTGTTTATCATTGGATTTGTATTGCCAAGTCTTGAAGCATTTCATGTTAATGCTACTGTTGATGGTAGTTTTATTTTAATTCTACATCACTGTTAGATTTCATATTATATATATAAAAAAAACTTGATATATAAGCTATTAATGCAAGGATTAAGAATGTGTTTTTTCGGCAAAAATTATACATCCCCTTTAAAGGGATAGCTCACCCTTAAATTAAGTTGGTTTGAATAACATTGTAACTTTCTTATCCTTTGATGGATTTTCATGAAACCATCACTAATATGTTTCTTTCCTTTTTTCTACTTTTATTAAAACCGACTTTGTTTCTGGGTGGACTATCCTTTTAAGGATGAAACACAGTTTGTATAAACTATTCTCCTAGGGTGATATTCTGAAAGGAACTTAGGTCCAAAACTGCCAAAAGGCCAATCACAGACACGGGTTTGTCGGGGTTTTAAGTCCAAGCTGACATCGTATTCAGCATACTGCTCCTGATTGTAACTTTGTTAGAGGTACAAACTGAACAAGCCAATGAGGTTTGACCATTGTAGCTATTGCCATGCTCAACCTCAATGAACTCACTTAAATGTTAGTCACCATTGAGACACAATCGTTGAGTGATGTGCAACACACCCTAAGGTTGTTGTACTGTTAATCTACCCTGACTGTGAAGATTAAACTTTGTTTGCTGGTTGCTGTTTTTGTTTGACGTAGTCGCCTGATGGGGAGGAACAGCCCAGTACCGAGGTAGACCTGGCCATCTCCAATGAGAGGATCAGGGTGCTCAATGCAGACACTCAGGTAAGTATCATGAATATTGATGAGTTGTGCAAATCATGAATATTGATGAGATGTGCAAACTGTCATGTAAACTCTCGAGTGCAAATATGATTAGTGGTATAAGTATGAATATGCATGAAAATAGGACAGGGGAACTTGATGCAGGCCTGACCCCATTGTTGTGAGCTGAGTCGTGAATATTGAGGAGTTGTGCAAATCATGAATGATGATGAGTTGCAAAATTATCATTTGAGGAGATTATATATTGTGCAGAGTCATAAGACAATGTGGTATTGGGCCCTGTCTTATTTTTAACTTCATGATGATAGGAAAAGAAATTGCCCCCCCCCCAAAAAAAAGTCCTGAAATCAAATAAGAACAGGCCCTTGTATACACCATAAATACATGTTCATGTTGTGAAACAAAAATTATTTCAGTAACTGTCTTTAAGAGTTTATCATGTCTTGTTATTTTGATTAGATTTTCTGTTTTTAGGAAACTTGGTTCAAGATTCACTGCATTAGGTTATTGGATTCTGTAACCATTATTGAATTAGGGACGGCTAAGTATTTATCCTTTGCAGATTTTATTACTGAAGGTATTAAATGGATTAGGAATTAAGTCGGAAGATCCATTTCAACACTATTCTCTGTCTGTCTCTCTCTCTCTCTCTCTCTCTCTCTCTCTCTCTCTCTCTCTCTTCCTCTCCCTCCCTCTCTCCCTCTCTCTCCCTCCCTCCCTCTCTCTCTCCCTCCCCCTCTGTCTCTCTCTCACTCTCTCCCTCTCTCACCCACTCTCACCCTCTCTCATCCACTCTCACCTTCTCTCACCCTCTCTCACCCTCTCTCATGCTCTCTTACCCTCTCTCACCCTCTCTCACCCTCTCTCACCCTCTCTCACTATCTCTCACCCTCTCTCACCATCTCTCCACCTCTCACCCTCTCT
The DNA here is from genome assembly GCA_963669155.1 of Arbacia lixula. Taxonomy (NCBI): domain Eukaryota; kingdom Metazoa; phylum Echinodermata; class Echinoidea; order Arbacioida; family Arbaciidae; genus Arbacia; species Arbacia lixula. The sequence goes on along the minus strand of OZ022578.1, from coordinate 3,939,142 downwards.
CACCCTCTCTCACCATCTCTCACCCTCTCTCACCCTCTCTCACCCTCTCTCACCATCTCTCCACCTCTCTCCCTCTCTCACCCTCTCTCACCATCTCTCACCCTCTCTCACCCTCTCTCACCATCTCTCCACCTCTCTCCCTCTCTCACCCTCTCTCACCATCTCTCACCCTCTCTCACCCTCTCTCACCCTCTCTCACCCTCTCTCACCCTCTCTCACCCTCTCTCCCCCTATTTTCCCCTCTCCTACCCTCTCTCCCCCTCTCTCCCCCTCTCTCCCCCTCTCTCACCCTCTCTCCCCCTCTCCTACCCTCTCTCCCCCTCTCTCCCCCTCTCTCCCCCTCTCTCCCCCTCTCTCACCTTCTCTCACCTTCTCTCACCTTCTCTCACATTCTCTCACCCTCTCTCACCATCTCTCCACCTCTCTCCCTCTCTCACCCTCTCTCACCATCTCTCACCCTCTCTCACCATCTCTCCACCTCTCTCCCTCTCTCTCCCTCTCTCTCCCCCTCTCTCACCTTCTCTCACCTTCTCTCACCTTCTCTCACATTCTCTCACCCTCTCTCACCATCTCTCCACCTCTCTCCCTCTCTCACCCTCTCTCACCATCTCTCACCCTCTCTCACCCTCTCTCACCATCTCTCCACCTCTCTCCCTCTCTCTCCCTCTCTCTCCCCCTCTCTCACCTTCTCTCACCTTCTCTCACCTTCTCTCACATTCTCTCACCCTCTCTCACCATCTCTCCACCTCTCTCCCTCTCTCACCCTCTCTCACCATCTCTCCACCTCTCTCCCTCTCTCTCCCTCTCTCTCCCCCTCTCTCACCCTCTCTCACCATCTCTCACCCTCTCTCACCCTCTCTCACCATCTCTCCACCTCTCTCCCTCTCTCTCCCTCTCTCTCCCCCTCTCTCACCCTCTCTCACCCTCTCTCACCATCTCTCACCATCTCTCCCCCTCTCTCCTCTCTCCTCTCCCCCTCTCTCCCCCTCTCTTCCCCTCTCTCCCCCTCTTTCCCCCTCTCTCCCCCTCTTTCCCCCTCTCTCACCCTCTCTCACCCTCTCTCACCCTCTCACACCATCTCTCCACCTCTCTCCCTCTCTCACCCTCTCTCACCCTCTCTCACCCTCTCTCACCCTCTCTCCCCCTCTCTCCCCTCTCTCTCCCCCTCTCTCCCTCTCTCTCACCCTCTCTCCCCCTCTCTCCCCCTCTCTCCCCCTCTCTCCCCCTCTCTCCCTCTCTCTCACCCTCTCTACCCCTATCTACCCCTCTCTACCCCTCTCTCACCCTCTCTCCCCCTCTCCCACCCTCTCCCACCCTCTCTCCCCCTCTCCCACCCTCTCCCACCCTCTCCCACCCTCTCTCCCCCTCTCTCCCCCTCTCTCACCCTCTCTCACCCTCTCTCACCCTCTCTCACCCTCTCTCACACACCAGCAGGAAACTATGATGGACCACCCTCTCAAGACCATCTCCTACATTGCAGACATCGGGAACATTGTGGTGATCATGGCGCGGCGACGTCAGATCACACGCACTCTGAACGAAGCTATGGAGGAGAGTGGGGTGGCACTGGATGCGGAGGGGCGCAGGCAGCCAAGAAAGATCATTTGCCATGTCTTTGAGACAGAAGATGTAAGTCCAGGGCCTTCTTTACTTTACCATGAGAGCTGTTATGATAGTATTAGTCAGGGTTATGTAAATGGGTCATTCCATGAATATAATTTACCAGTTTGAGACATACTGGTATCCCCATTTAGGCACAAAAATCTGAGTTGTTTAGGCTGTTGAGCTTTTTTTTGTTAGTGTCTCCCTCTATGCATAAATCAATCTCAAGTTGATACCCTTATTCATGGACTCGCCCAAATACATGTTCATGTTATTTAGCATCTCTCTCTCTCTCTCTCTCTCTCTCTCTCTCTCTCTCTCTCTCCCCTCTCTCTCTCTCTCTCTCTTCCTCTCTCTCTCTCCTCTCTCTCTTCCCCACCTTCTCTCTTTCCTCTCTCTCTCTCTCTCTCTCTCTCTGTCTCTCTGTCTCTCTCCCTCCCTCTCTCTCTTTTCTCTCTCTCTCTCTCTCTCTCTCTCTCTCTCTCTCTCTCTCTCTTTCTTTCTGTACCTATTTTCCCCTTTCATTCTTGTTTCCTCCATCTTCTTCTTCCCCTCTTTGTTTCCTTTTCAACTCAGTGCTCTTCAGTGCCCTCCCTTCCCCCCCCCCCCTTACTCCGGTCCATTGATGCTATCCTCTACATGTTTACTCACCCCTTTCTCACCCCCACCCACAACCCCTCTTCCCTCTCCTACACCCCTGGTCCATTGATGCTCACGATCCTTCACATGTTTACTCACCCTACTCCCACCCACACCTCCTCTTCCCTCTTCTTCACCCCTGGTCCATTAGCGCTCTCCTACATCCCTTTTCGCTCTCCTACACCCTTCTTCCCTCTCATTCACCCCTGGTCCATTGAAGCCCTCCTTCACGTGTTAACTTCCCCCCCCCCTCCTTCCCTCTCCTACACCCCTGGTCCATTGAAGCCCTCCTTCACGTGTTAACTCCCCCCTTCCCTCTCCTACACCCCTGGTCCATTGAAGCCCTCCTTCACGTGTTAACTCCCCCCTTCCCTCTCCTACACCCCTGGTCCATTGAAGCCCTCCTTCACGTGTTAACTCCCCCCTTCCCTCTCCTACACCCCTGGTCCATTGAAGCCCTCCTTCACACGTTAACTCCCCCCCCCCCCCTTCCCTCTCCTTCACCCCTGGTCCATTGAAGCCCTCCTTCACATGTTAACCCCCCACCCCCCTTCCCTCTCCTACACCCCTAGTCCATTGATGCTCACTCTCCTTCACATGTATGACTCATCCCCTTAACCTGGCTCCCTTGCCTTTCCACGTGCACTTTCAACATTCTCCTGGTGCCACAAAAGGCCGCGAGTAACAGAGCAATTCAACCTCTGCTGTTTGCCTCATTCACAGTTCTACACCAACTTTGTTCACAGTGGTTCTGTAATAAAGTATAAAGGTTCGGCATGCAGAGGGCCTCCGTTTCACCTTCCAGTGTTTGGAGGTCCAGTTGAATATTTTTGTGACTCATATGTGTTCTTTGCGGATATCTTTGCACTAGGCACACCATCTCAGACGCCCAATTATATTTTGTGAGCATAGATATTACTGTGTAGCCACAAACCTCAGCAGGCACAGACCAAATATTGGAGCATTGGTAGCATTTATCACTATTTGGGTACCCTATTTAGGTTCCCTGTGACATGGTTCCTTTTGCTTTGAGCGACGGGAGCACAGAACATTGAGAGCCAACTTGAGGAATAACAAACTTTGCAAAGCTGGTGATAGATGAGGAATCAGCGGCAAGGCTTTCTACAAACATGTTCCCATTTTTTCTGTCTTTCCCAATTCCTTTCCTGTCTTTTCTAATTTTCTTCTCCCTTTTTGTTGTCCTTTCTACTATTTGTAGTGGTTTTCCTTTATTTCATTCCTTTATTCGGGTCTATTTCTGTTTCATTCCCTTTCATTTATGCTCCTTTCATGCTTTGCCCTTCTTTCTCTCCCTCTCTTTTCATAATTTTTTTTCTTTCCTGTTTTGTTTCCTTATCTTTTCTTTCTTTCCTGCCCTTCTTTTCTTCCTTTGCTTTCTCTCCTTTCTTACTATTTTCCCCTTTTCTCCTTTCTTTTCTTTTTTTTCCATTTTTGTTCTTTTCCTCTCTTTGAATTCTTGGTCTTTCTGTACCCACATCTGCTGTAATAAAGCTCATCAATTTGTTGTAATGGCCTACTAACCATGATACCCACACTGGAAGGTTATGTTAGCAACTAGCTTCAAGTATGTTCTTTTTAAAGGAGCTAGTTAGCAGTTTGAATCTCTTGGATGTTTCATTCCCACCCCCTCCCCACTCCCTGAAAAGAAGGAACTTCTCTTTTCTCCACTTTCTTTCTCAAGCATCAAAATATTTGTTCCTCTAATAACAGAATGTGCTAATAGATGCAACAAAATCAAAAGTACTGATATTGTTTTTCAGCTTGAATAAATATTATTTCAAGTATAAAAATTTACATTGAAAATGATATGCAAATGAATGAACTGGAATGATTGATTCTAAGTGTTAGGTTGGTTGTTTTTACTGATGACACAGGATATTTATAATATGTCTTCTAAGGCTTTTATACAATATATTCCTGAGACATTTTGCTGATTCACGCAAAGGTACGCATCTGTACAATATGTATGCTCATCCCTGATACATGTATGTGGGACTGTGATTTCCTCCTTACCATCTTTAAAGAAGTAGTCTGGTAAGACATTCAGTAAAGGTCATCTTGATAGATAGGACGTCGACATAAATCAGGGAACGAAGTGAAAACCAATCAAGGGATTAGGACATGAAAGAGTGCTCCTTGAGCTCAGTCCCACTCAATAGAAACCATGTGCAGTTTGTAAGAAAACCTGCGCACAGTATGACTCGTCTTCATTAGTTGTAAGGAAGAAAAAAGTTAGAATGGTTTCAATGTAAAATGGAACTGGGAAAAGGAATCTTTCTCTGGCTATGCACTGATGGCCTAACCCATTGTGATCTGGTTTTTTTTTTTAATGAATATCAATATAAAAAGGCCCAGCTTGTATTATGATCATGATGATGATTCCATAATGTCTCCCTCTGCGCCCAGGCCCAGCTAATAGCGCAGACCATCGGCCAGGCCTTTGCCCTAGCCTACCTGGAGTTCCTGAAGGCCAACGGCATCGAGGACCCCCACGCACAGGAGATTGACTACCATGATGTGCTCAACTCCCAGGAGATCTACGGCGATGATCTCATGCTTTTCTCCAACAAGGAGTGTGAGAAAGAGGTAGGGTTCCCATATCCTGATTAGGTCTTGAGACAGTCTTGAGACAGTTGTGAGACACATCCTTCAAGATAGCCTGACAGTTATGTAGTGAAATGTTGCTAGATTGAGTTGTGAAATACAAGCAAAAAGAGTATTGCTCTTTAAAATTCATTAGGTAAAAGGCCTACTTAAATAACAGATTGCCTAATAACAGTTGGCATTAAGGGGCATCAAGATAGATGTTGCTACCTGTAAGCGTGTTTTTAGAGAATTGCAATCTTAAGAATATTTATATTGATTGTTTGTGTTTCAGGTGCTGATAGAGAAGGAGAGAGGAGAGATCATGGGTATGGTGGTGGTAGAATCAGGCTGGGGCTCTCTCATCCCCACTGTCGTCATTGCCAACATGTCACCATTTGGAGCTGCTGCCAGGTCAGGCAAGCTGAACATAGGAGATCAGGTGATGTCCATCAACGGCACCAGCCTCGTAGGGCTTCCATTGCAGCAATGCCAGCAGACTATCAAGGTGAGGAGGGATGGAGGGATAGAAGGAAGGATGGCTTGTTAGATTGATAGTTTAATAGATGATAAACGGAAGGAATGGTAGATGGATGAATTGTGATATACCTTGTGAGGAATCTGTTTCAGCAATGTAGACCAGTAGACCCTCAAGGTGAGGAGTGATAGAATGATATATTGATAGATTAATAGATGGATAGATTGATATTTAATTGATGGATGGATAGATGGATAAATGAATGAGTTATGCCTTGTAGGACTTCCATTGCCCTTTGCCATTGATGGATAGATAGAGTAATAGATGGATAGATAATAAATGATTGAAGATACGTAGATGAATGAGTCATGCCTCGTATGGCTTCCATTGCTGCAACGCCAGCAGAGTATCAAGCTGAGGAGGGATGGAGGGATAGAAGGAATGATACATCGATCGATGCTGATGTATTGTATTTTGTTATCAGTCTTTGTTTCATTCAGGTAGGGAATAGGGGTGATATCCGCAGATTCAGATTTTGATGTTAGTTCATTAAAGTTGACACTCTATGATTTTTTTTTTGCAATGAGGGAACATCCAGTAGCTCTTCACAGTTGGAGTGTGTTTAAGACTGTATGAACATTAACACTGATCGCTCTCTGCTTTGGTTCCAGAGTTTGAAAAGCCAGTGTCTTGTGAAATTCAACGTGGTGTCGTGTCCTCCTGTCACCCAAGTCTTGATCAAGAGACCAGATACCAAGTACCAGCTGGGCTTCAGCGTGCAGAATGGAATCGTAAGTCCGCTAGCTAAATTTGTTGTGTTGTTGACATGACGTGAATGCCACAACAGCCGTTACCCACAAACTGATGCCTTACAAGTGGCAGAAATAAGGATAAATTTCCTTCATCTTTCATGTTGGTTTCAAACCTACTTCCTCTGGAGCAAATGTGAACCAAGTTGGATGTTTGTGAGAGCCAAAGGAAGCCCCTGTGACATGGCAGCTAGCAAGGTTCTGAGGGACTGGAGATGGTGCGCATTATGTGCAGTCTTGAATAACCAGAGATAGTAACTCTGTAGTGATTTGAGTTTGTATTGTAAAAGTGTGAAAGAATGGACAGCCATTTTACCACAGCTCAGCATAGCACAGATAAACAAATGATGGAAATTAGTAAGTTATAAAGATAATTTTAAACAATCAGATTTTGGTCAAGCAAACTACAGATGACAGGGCCAGTACCCCTATCAGAGTCGAACCACCATGACCACAGGTCCAATGCTTGTTATATTTCAGGATGACAAGAGGGAAGGAATAAGGGATGGAATTGTTGAAATTAGCGAGACCTGGGCCTGTGATAACTGTCCTGTTCTCAGGAAAATGAAGCCCTGAAATGGAATTGAATTCTATAAAAGCAGACACTCGCAATATTGGCAATCATTAGAGAAAAATCTGACTTGCCTGCCATCAATTTTGAGAGCAAACTTACAGGAGTAGGGAGTAAGATATATTTTTTTTTACACAAATAATTTCTGTTTGATGTGTCTGATTTATCTCAAACTCTGACTAGTCTGTTTCTCTAACCTGCTTTTATCTAAGTCGACTTATTTGGGGGTTTTGATTCTCCTTTGATAATCTTGTAGTGAAAAAGGGGTTTATAATAATACACCGCTTCTCATCTCTTCATTGTCTTCGTAGATCTGCAGCCTGATGCGTGGTGGGATCGCTGAGCGGGGCGGGGTGCGGGTAGGGCATCGAATTATTGAGATCAACGGCAGCAGCGTGGTGGCCACGGCTCATGAGAAGATCGTGGAGATGCTCTCCACCTCCGTAGGAGAGGTGAGTTTCATTTGATTATTTCCTCCGTTACAATGTGGATAGACACCATTGTGTTTCTGGGTTGGCTGTCCGTTCGTTCATCTGGATCTCATTTACACGATAACCCCCCCAAAATATGGACCAAATTAAATCAAATTTGATAATATATGACAGGACAATTAATTGACTAAAGTTTGGGTCAAGGGCCATAGGTCAAGGTGATATTCTGGTTTTTTTTTATTTGATATGACAAACCTCTCTCAATCAAGTTGCAACGTATGTTATCGCCAAAAAACTTGTCCAGGTATTGGATGATGAACTTTTAAACAATAAAACCATCAACCAATCAGCTAGTTTTGTTACCAATCCATCCATCATTGGTCAAAACAAAAATCAATGATTAGTGATTTAGTGTATGCATACTTTATTTTTATTTCTTTTTATAATGGTTTGAATGAATGCATTCCAATCAGTTGTCAAAACAAAAATTAATCTATTGCATATCTTTTCATGTCTTCCCAGATCCGCATGAAAACAATGCCGTTGTCCATGTATAAACTGCTAACTGGCCAGGAGCAACCAGTGTACATCTGAGCATGGCCAAGTCAAGACCATCATTCCAGCCAGCACTTGGGCATCACCGTCGCATAGCCGCCACGTGGTAGATAGATCATCATCGCAAGATGTTACCGTTGTGCACCACATGGAGACGTCTGAATTGGAGTAAAGAAGGGACAGGAATGAGCCGTGTGAACCAATGAGAATGCAGAGAGGAGGAGTTAGCCAATGGATTCAAGAGGTTTGCAGAACGCAAGCGTGTTGTCTGAAGATATGGGTTCACAATGACAGGGAGGAATGCAGCTGTGATGCTAGAGAATGCTGACGATAGGCTTAAGTCACCGAGTAGAAGATGTTGCATTCATACAAGCACGCCGAAAGACTTTAATGTAGGGACACAAATCACGGGAATGAAAGTTTGATAGAATCTGAGATTAGTTAACTGATAACTTATGTCTAATTGGTGTACTGCCACTCACAGAAGCAAAACAGAATATTGGCTAGAAATTTGTAAGTGGGGTTTCCATCCTTGTATTTAAGAATGTGTCTCATGGGTTTCCTTTCACTCATATATGTCTATGGAATAAACGTTTTGACGAGTTTGAAAGCTTTGAAAACATCACATGTTATATCAGGTTATAGATATTTTATAAATACCTCAGTGATTGGTACACTGGAAATTTAGACAGAGGGATAAAGATGCAGAAAGTATTGTGCATATGTTCTACTTTCTGTGGCAAGAAGGAAGAGTTTTATGTGTGTAATGGTCCAACATTTATGTTTCTGGTATCGTCACAAAGTTCTTGGAGTGCGATGATAAGCATGGCTGTATACACCTATCAGATGAGGAAAAAAGAATCACCTAAAAGCTTACATCTTTTGAGATTAATCAGATGTATCAAGATAAGTCAAGTATATTGTAAGTTTTTTGTGGAGTTTTGAGATGTGGCGCAACAGTAGGAATCTGCAAGAGGCTCGACGCAGCTGGAGTTTGATGAATGATGGCGGTAGGAGGAGAGTTGACGAAGAGTTTGAGAGTCATTGACGGCAACTTCTTGTGAATGTGACGACGGGGGTGCCATGTTTGGATACAGCCAGGATTGTGATCGGCGCCCTCATGTGTGGAGGATGAGAGAGCACATTTCGATGAAGAGCGACGATGCAAATGGCATAGTAACGAGCGTGTCAATAAACTTCATTGAGTCATTGCATTGGGGCCTTTCCTTGTATATACTAGCATGACTTAAAAAAAAAACTCAAGAATCGGCAGAGCAGATACGCAGAGGAGGAGAAATGGAGGAAGGAGATTGGCAGAGCAGGGGAGGATTTGATATAAATTAATATATTATATGAATATTGTTCATGTTGTAAAGCCTGATCAGAAGAAATTATGAAAATGTCAAGAAAAAAAAAAGAATCATGACTATTACAACAGTACAGAGGATACATTTAGACCATGCATTACATGTTGTGTATGTTACATGAATATGATATTTCCTTTTTTTACATGACACGATCCTATTCCCAGTGAGCTATTTTTTTGTGTTTATATTAGTAGTAAGATGTATTTGTTCTTTTTGATTTCATACCCCCAAAAATATGTTGTTGTGAAAGAATTCTTCACTATATTTAGAATTGTGTCACCGCATATGTTCTTCCCATTGTATATTAGAGTCAAGTGGTGCTGAATGCATCCATATGGTAGGGATTTAATGACTGACTTTGTAGCTTTGTGGGTATTAGATTGTATTGAAAGTCATGAAGCCACACTCTACCAACGGGTGAAATGAATTGTTACACAGCAGATTGTTCGTATTGATATCTTGCAATAGCAAATCATCATTTCTGTTGTTACTCATGACCTCTATCCGTAGCAGACGGATTGATTTGTGTGAAACGTAGCACTGCTTTTTGATGCGCTTAACGTGTAGCTACCTGTATGTACTAATCAAGGATAGCCCCACACTCATTGGACAGGCATTGTTAGTGTTTACTCTTAAAAATGCTTGCTTTAGGCATCTACATGTCACATGCTTATATAATCTTATCCTATAGACGAGCGGTTGTGGGCCCTGTTTTGTCAAGAAGTGTGATTGATATGCATTGCAACTCGGTGGATTAGAGATATAAGATTGGACTTGCGATCGGTTTGGATCAATTGGAACTCTTTATTAGATTGGGTCATAGCCATAGATATTACACAACCATGAGGACATCCTTTCCTTCAAATTGTATCACATGCAAGTAGAATAATCAGCTTAATACTGTATGTAGCAGTGATCCAAACTAAACTGATCACCAGAACAACATCTTGCTACAGCAGAGTTTGGTTTGAATCATATCAGTTCTTATGAAATTCAACCTCCACACACAATGAGGAAAAAAATGAACACCTGAGCAGTGTATGTCTATCTCATGACATGCCATTGAGGCAACCATTAACCTTTGCTCTGTGGTTGTAACTATGGAATGTGATGCTAGTCATTGTTAGCAGAATGGAGAGGTATGAATGTAATGGAAGTTTTCTTGTAAGAAAGGTCACCACAATGTCTGTTTCCTGCATGTCAAAATATTTCTCAATGGTCAGCCAAATAAAAAAAATCCTTGATTAAAGATAAACAGTCAGTTTGCAGATTGATAACTTGAAGTATTTTGAGAATTTACCTCATAGGACAATAAACCTCTGTCTCCTTAGTATGTGTGAGAGCATGAAAATTGTGTTTTGGATTAATGTAAATGTTTTTCTTTGAATTTTGTGGTACGCGCTTAAAATCATTTGCTTACTGCCAAGAAGAAAAGCAGAAACATTCAGCATTAATTGCCTATATCTCCACTGCAAATCACAAAACTCTACATTGGAGATTGATCTGCTCACATAGTCTTTGATATTGTGTTTGCGTAGTATTCTATTTTATTAAAAATGTCCTCATACTCCTGCACTTCTTTAACCTTGTTATATGATGAATAAAAGAGTACATGTTACATGCTGTCATCAACTCATCAGCAGAAATAGTGGTTTCTGGTATAATTTAAAACTTCCATGATTTGATCGCATTATCCCAACCAAGTCGGATTCAATGGGTGTTTCTAAATTCTACATGTTGTTCACTTTTTGAAATTTTTTGTAATCTTCCTGTACATCATAGTAATTATTTGTAAGTTGCAAAGTATTTTTGTTTAGCGTTCTAAGAAAAATAATGGTGCTTATTTAAGTGGAGAAAGATGAATGTTGTAAAAATCATGATCAAGACAGCAGATGGTAAGCCTAACAATGTATTCATTTATCATGTTGATCACGTATTTGTCGATATCATTTTCCAACCTAATATGGTTTTGAATCATCCGTTTAAATAATGATGTGAATAATGCGTTGTATAGTTCCAAAAGAGTATTGTAAGATGACATTTGTCCCTCTTTGCTCTGAATTATTGGGTAATTGTTGTAGAAACCGGTCACAATCGGCTCAGTTGTATATAGACTGTCTCTTCATTGTACGATGTCATGTCGCTAGGCTATTTGATTTCAATGAAATCATACTGTGTTAAATCCCTAGTTTGAAAGTGGCTCTATGTCAATCTTTTTCACTTTTCTATGTGTCAGTATCCCCTCTCATCCTTTGATCACTTTAGTTAAATGTGTGCTGATTCATTTGTCAATTTTCACACATTTTATACTAGCTTAAATATCATGTTGTCATGTACTTGTTAAGATGTATTTGAAGAAATCCTAAACAAACAATCATGCTTTCGTGAAGAGCTTTACAAATTTGCTGCAGGAAAAAAAAGATGATCTTGATGGTGATTAATGACTTCAACGTCTCCTTATTTGTAGATGCAGTATTAAGTTCTTGAGTGAATAGTCATCCAGAGAAGTCTGTGCGTGCATTAATTTATCACGGGTTGGTTCCATGGGAAGTGACTGTCCGGTTTTTATCTGTACTTGCACCTGCGAATGAAAAGCACACATGCGAGTTATAGCGCCTTCGAGTGTGCAGAAGGACCCCTGTCATACAACAGCAAAGGGCATATCATCTCACCAGTTTATATGTTGAATTATGTAGAGCAGATATTGTAGCCACTGTGGTATTGTAGACTCACTAATCCATTTGTTAATTTGATCTGTAATTGGCCCGTTATTCCATACATTTAAATCGGTTGGTGTCAATGTGAAGTATTGGTATCATTTGATATTAAAGCCAGCAAGTGTCATGGTCACTGTCATGTTGGAAACAGAGGAGGAATTAAACAGCACAGGATCTGGACTGATCTAATCATAATTCTGGTGTCATTAGTTGTGATGCTTGTTTAATTAAATGGGAATGAAACTTGGTTGATGCAAGCACCATGCTAATTTTTTAGTATCCTGAGTGTTCGATGCATGCATCCTTCGTAGAGACTATATCATACCATTCGTTCTATCTGTAGAGTCTGTATTGATTTGTGTTTGCACGTCCAGGTACCATGGGGAATCAACAGCCATGAAATTCCTTAGATGTTTCTGATTTTATGTTGAGCTTTTCCAAATATGTATAATTTCAAATGGGAGATTCAAGAGGTGAAAAAAATACAAATATTCATAAACAATTTTGGTGACGCATCTCCTGAAAGTCACTCTGTTGATATATATGTACAATATTCTAATTGCATATAACGATTATTGAGATATCATGCATATTAAAAAAGATATTGATGAATATAGGAATGATTGTTTTTTGTGTTTGTTTTAGTGTTTCTGTGTGAAGGTGAACAAAGTGGTTTTATTGTATCCCCCGAACAGAGTTTGAAGGATACTATGGATTTGGCCTCGTTGTGCCGCCGCGCCACCGCATCCGCCGCTGCCGTAGAGATTTTCTTGTGAGCGCTCTACTGGGTGCAGTTCCTTGCGGATTATCTTCAAATTTGGTATGAAGGTGTATTATAGTAAAACAAAGATGCCTATTATTTTTGGTGGTGGTGCCCTCACTTGGTCCGTCTTTGTACGAAAAAAGGTATATTTTGATTCTTGTGACCCCTCTACTGGGTGCAGTACTTTTCGGATCATCTTCAAATTTGTTATGAAGGTGTATTATGGTAAAGCGAAGACATTTATTGTTTTGGGGGCGTGGTGCCCTCACTTGGTCCGTCATTGTACACAGAAAGATACATCTTAATTCTTGTGAGCGTTCTACTGGCTGTAGTTCTTTTCGGATCTTCAAATTTGGTATGAAGGTGTGTTATGGTTAAGCAAGAACGCCTATTGTTTTTGGTGGTGGCGCCCTCGCTTGGTCTGTCGTACACAAAAGGGTACATTTTTCAGGGTCTGCTTGCACGATACTGGCCGCATTTTTCAGGAGATTTTTTTTAAACTTTGGTGTGTAAATGTATCATTGTCAACTCTAGACATCTATAACTTTTGGTGACCTGATAGGTCTAAATTTCCAAAAATGCTAATTTTTCAATTACTTAAGTGTTACCTCTAGGTGCATGTAGGCCACATAAGTATTCGGTGATGGCGCCCTCAGTGTTCTGACTTGGGTGCCATGTCACATTACTTGTATGTGATCTATCGGCCACAATATTTGTCCAATTTTATTCAAACTTGCTTTGGAGGTTTATTGGGGGAGGGGGTGTTGGTGTTATTCTGCATAACAATAGTTTTAAGTGACAGTGCCCTCTTTGTTCCAACTTTTATAGGATGCCATGTCATATTTATGTTCTTTTTTTTTTCCAGTTTGTCATAACTGTTGGCACACAGAAGCAATATTAGAAGGTAGAGCAAAGGTGCCTATCATTTTTGGTGGGGGTGGGGGGGGGGGGGGGAGTCTATGATGATGAGGTGGATTCGAGGGATCTGCTCGGCCGTGCGACCCCCGAGCATTTCTAGTTTTCAGTACAGCTGTCCTCCAAGAAGGAGAGAGAGAGACACACACAGAGACAGAGAGAAACAGAGAGACAGAGGAAGAGAGAGGGGGAGAGAGAGAGAGAGAGAGCGAGAGAGAGAGAGAGAGAGAGAGAGAGAGAGAGATACTATTTCAGACGTATACATGTTCATCATTTATGGATTTGAGAATGAAGAGAGGTCGTAACGCCCATGGCCAGAACGGGCCCAGCTCTACAAATAGAGTTAGGACATCGGTGACTGCTGATACTTCTGCTGTCAATCCAAAAGTATGACGAGTTGGGTTTAAAGCTGCAAGGAGGATCCAAATCTCATAGAAGAATCATCACGAGCATACAGATTTATTTATTTGTACATATAATGTAAGGACATTGAGAACAGAGGAAGACCTAGATGCTCTACCGGAGGAAATATATGATGTAACATGGCACATAATAGGATTAGCTGAAAGTAGGAGACCAGCGAATCTCATCAAGTTATCAAAGTGTGGACATACACTGTTCACAACATCAACAACAAACAAAAGTTGCAATGGAGTTGGATTTCTTGTGAATAAAGAGGTTGAGGAAAATATCAGGGAATTTAAAGAAGTATCAGACAGGATAGCTTTTCTGAAAGTACATATCAATAGTAGCCATACAATGAAAATTATTCAAGCATATGCACCTACTACCCGTCACACAGATGAAGTCGTTGAAGATTTTCATAGTAAAATTAAGAACACAATGACAACAGAATCCACAACGTTTACGTTACATATGAGTGATTTCAATGCCAAGGTTGGAATGAGAAAGGATGACGAGGAGAGTGGTATAGGCCCATTCGGGATCGGAGAAAGGAATGAAAGGGGAGAAAGACTACTGGAGTTTGTATCAAGCAGAAACTTGACAATTGGCAATACATACTTCAAAAAACCTACCAAAAACTACTGGACATGGGAAAGCCCAAATGCAGCAACTCACAACTTGATAGATTACATAATTTGCGATCATCGTAGAATCTTGATGTATGTGGGAACAGTACCAAAGGTGGATACAAGCAGTGACCACTGACTTGTTAGAGCTAAAGTAAGGATTAACAAGAAAATGGAAAGAGTGAGAAGGGTAAGGAAGCCTAGGAGGAGACATATTAATTTAGAACTGCTTTCAAGTAAGCAGGAGCAGTTCCAGATTGAGTTATATAATAGGTTTGAAGTGCTGGCAGATGCAATGGAGAACCAACCACTAGACACTCTCTATGAGCAAATAAACAGAACAATCATGGATGAAGCGGAAAAGCTAGCTAAGGGGAGAAAATAGAGACAAGGAAAGAGAGGAGATACATAGACTGGATGAGAAAAGGAAAGCCCTGAAGCCCTCCAGACAGACATCAACACGTAACCAAGTTGAATGTACAGAGCTGAATAAAACAATTCGCAAGATGAGAAGAAAGCGAAAGAGAAAGATCAGGACTAAGATGGTACGTGAAGTGCTAGAAAACCACAAAGGACCAAAATCATCAACAAAAAGTTAGAGAGGGGTAGCAAGCTTCTGTCATCACGGAAAACAAAAGATGGGACAGAAGTTAATGACAAAGAACAAATTACTCAAGCCATTGAGGACTTCTATAGAGAACTCTATAGCACAGACCAAGCAGATTGGAGAGTAAATGAGGACTGGAATGAGAAATCAAATGATGTAGGCCTACCATCAATACTTAAGGAAGAGGTGAAGAGTGCTTTAGATCATATGGAAAGGGGAAAGGCTCCAGGGGAGGACCAAATGACTGCAGATATTTTAAAGTTGGGGGGAGAGGACACCATATCAATCCTAACAAAACTGTTCAACAAGATCATTCAAATGGAACAAGTACCTACCCAGTGGAACGAATCAAAAGTTACCATACTGTTCAAGAAAGGGGACATGAAGGACTACAGGCCCATTAGTCTGTTGCCTCATATATACAAAATCTTCACACGAATTCTTCTTGCTAGGGTAGAGAAACAGCTTGATGAAAATCAACCACAGGAACAAGCTGGATTTCGTACAGACTATAGAACATCAGACCATCTCCACACCTTACACCAGATAATCGAGAAGGGAAAAAAATACCGTTTTGACAGCTGCCTTGGCTTCGTTGATTACGAGAAGGCATTTGTCAGCCTAGACCATCAGTCATTATTCAATGCCTTAGATAAGCAGGTCACAGATGGAAAGAACATTCGCCTCATTAAGAACATCTATAAGGACTCTTGTGCCCGTGTACATCTAGAAAGCACTACAACAAATGCCTTTAAAACCCTGAAAGGGGTAAGACAAGGTGACCCCATCTCACCAAAGCTCTTCACAGCAGCTATTGAGGAGGTCTTCAGAAACCTTGATTGGTTATCAATGGGAATAGTGGTGGATGGCGAACACCTGACACATCTCAGATTTGCAGATGATATTTTACTACTTAGCCATACACCTCAGGAACTGGAGCAAATGATCCGAGAACTAAGTGAAGAAAGTAGAAAAGCTGGACTGAAAATGAACATCACAAAGACAAAGGTAATTATGATTCAAAGAATGATTCAAAGAACACAAAATCACAGTTCGGAGGAGGACGGTAGAAAAGGTTGACAACTCCTTATACTTGGGGAAAAAATATCTCCATAGAAAATGAAACAGCAGGGGAAGTAAATAGAAGAATCCAGTTGGCTTGGGCAAAATTTGGCAAGCTCAACTTTATCTTTTATGATGAGAAGCTCCATCTTTCTCTCAAGAAGCAGATTTTCAACTAATGCATCATACCTGTGCTCTCTTATGGAGCAGAAACTAAGAGACTGGAGAGAAAACTTAGAGTAACCGAAAGGGCTATGGAAAGAATTATGATTGGTATTACAAAGAGGGACAAAGTTAGAAACCAGGATTTGAGAAAGAAAACTAAAGTACGGGACATAGTATAGGAAATTAAATCAAAGAAATGGAGGTGGGCTGGTCATCTGGCTAGGAGGAAAGATGACAGATGGACATATAAATTAACCATCTGGACTCCCAGAGCTAACACCAGAAGAAGAGGCAGACAAAGTAGGAGGTGGATTGACGATATTAGAGAATATGGTAGTGTGGCATAGAAACGAACGGCACAAGATAGATCAAGATGGAAACATGATGAGGAGGCCTTCCTTCAGCAGTGGAGAGAAATAGGCTAAATAGAAAAAAACATGCTCATTACAATTCTGTGGCAGATAAACTGCCGAGCTTATGCGTTCCGAAATAACGTGAAGAGAATTGCGAGAACTTCTATCACATCGAACAACAAAAAACAAGCACTCACAACTACGAGAGCTAAAGCCACTTCTGTGAAGGGTGAACACCCGGAGTAATAATCGGGAATTTTCAAGGTATTGTCCATTGTTGTTGGTCCATTGAGCATAATGCAGTTCAGGTAAATCGGTGTCGTGGACGTTTATATTATTCAGTACATTAACTTTTGGGTGCCAGTGAAATGGAACATTCTTTTAACAAAGTTTAAACAAACTAATAACAAATAAAACAATGGTTACAGAAAAGGCCAATGCCCTCACAAATCTGTTTTCAGACATTGCAACTGACAAATGCCCAAGAAAAAAATAAGAAAAGCGAAGGAGACTACGTCATACATTTAAACATACAATTTGCAGCCGACTAACATAGCCAGTGATTTAGAACCATTTCGTTTCCTTCTGACAAGCATTTTGACAGTACATGTATTATTTATGAATGTTACATAAGCCTAAACAAACATGAATCATATCTTGCAAAATGCTTGTTTATGTCTATTTACTATTAAAAGAAAGGCGAGGATTCCTACAAACATACGCTAGTCTTGGATTTTCCTTGGCACAGAGGCAACCACGACATATTCGCCATTAAAAAAATTACGTAAACACCTCGTTTATATGGACGTTATATGAACGCATCACACGATCAGTCTTAAACACACCCAGTCTTGCGCAACTTTTAAGACCACATTTGTCGTGATGCCCACGTCTATTTGATAGACGATATCATCACAACATTATTTTTTGTGTATTTTTTGTGTATAAATCCTAATCAAACTATATTTTTTCATAGCATTTGACAAAAATGATGAATCTTAGAAAATATGCTCAAATTTTGTAAGCTTGATGGTAAATGTGAAAAAATAATCGGCGGATTAGGAACATTCACATTCAAGAAACGAAAATACCATTATCTTAAACTTTCCATTCTATTCGGAAAATTCAGAATTCTGAATTTACTTGAAGCTATGAAAAGAAAGGGGGAGATATGAAGAGGAGGGGGCGGGTGCGGGGGAAGGGGGGGGGGGGGTAACGATTAACTTAAAATAATATTCTCTCCTGCTTACTCTCCACTTCACTAAGACGAATTAGTGCTATGAAACGTTGAAATCATTACAATACAGACTGGACATTTGTAGATAAAGCTTACATAGTGGATTACGAAGTTAATTCTTTCTTCTTAAGTCACACATGTTGAATACGTCCGTCACGATTACAAAGATAGTCCTGATTTAACGTATTGAGTAAAACTTCTCTCCTTTTTGCTCTCTACTTCTCTAAGGCGAATTAGCTCAATGTAGCGTTGGAATCATTACAATACCGACTGGAGATTTGTAGATAAGGCTGACAAAGTTAATGACAAGTTAAGTCTTTCTTCTTAAGTCACACACGTTAAATTTGTCCGTCACGATTACAAGAGATAGGCCTGACTAAACATGTTAAATGATACTTCTCTATTACTGTAAGACGAATTAACGCTATGAAACTTTGAAATCATTACAACGCCGATTAAAGGGCTTTTGGGGTGATTTCAACCTTGTACTTTCTACTACTGGGTGTTTGCCCCCCCCCCCCCCCAAAAAAAAAAAAAGAAAAGAAAAAAGAATATTTTCAAAACCTGACATCTTTAATGACAAAGTTGATTCTTATTTCTTAATTCGCTTCAGTTGATGACGGCCTTCCTGATTACAAAAGACAGGCGTGATTAAATATGTCACGTTTGGAGAAGGGTCAGTGCGCGAGTATTGATTGGAGCGGTGTGATTTTTGATGATTTCTTTTATTGAGGCTGATTCGAATCAGATAGCAATCATTAGCAGTGCTCCTGACTCTCTACCTATTGAGTGCTTTGACCTCAAAAGTCTCCAATCAATAAGTCGTCGATTAGCGATTTAATCCTAACTAACGTGGATGAAAAATACAGGAAGGATAATGTTATACCAATTATTGATAATTATCTTATTGATTACATTTTAGAAGAGCGACAGGGTAAAACAAAGCGTGTCGAGATACATGTATTATAAAGAATAGAAAATTCCTTTAGCATTATTTAAATGTAATGTCATAGGAAGAAATAAGAAAACATGATGTTCTGGCAGCAAGACTTTGATGTTTGTGAACATACCTCTTAAAACAAAGAAATATTTGGAACATGTGGAGACCAACTATATAAGACAATCTAACATTAATCCATTTTGATGTGTATAGCGTTCCTGAGCGAACCGTTCGAGCTTGGAACCTCTTCTGTGTTCAGCTTAATATCAGGTTTTAATATCAGGCTTAATATAAATCTTTATTGAAATCAAGTAAGACTTGACAAGGAGGAGGAGCTAAGTAAGCTGAAGCTATATGGTATGGACCTTCGTGTCTTACCAGGGATGTCTTATGGAAGGATAGGAAGCAACTTTCTTTCTTTGAACCCATGTGCCAAGCCGCTGAAAAGTTATGGTGTTCTCAACAGGTGCTGTTCAGGTGTTTGAACAATTACGAACATGATTGTGTGGCAACGGTTTCTCAGAGCTTGTTTCGCTTGCCCCGTTCTGTTAATGACATTAATACTTCCATGAGCACAACAGGTATCAGCAAACACAAATAAACAAGTTTTTCAAGTAAAATATCTCTACTTCACGCAAACACACACAAACACCGTTAATGATAACACACAGCTTAATATATCATTTTGAGGGTGGTTGAATCTCCCAAATGCGCAAGTTGTCGGAAAGTGAAGAAATTGGTCAATTTTGTAATTAATACAAATAGCTTATATGTCCGATTTTTAATGATTCCTCAATACTTTTCGAAACAAAAGCAGAGTATTAGGTTCTGTCATTATCTGCCGTTAACTTCCTTATAGTTTGCAAACGAATTTGTCAAAAACAAAACGTCTACAGACAAATGGGAAATTAAAGAAATTTCTTTTCAAGTTCGGCTCGGCACATGGAACATCAAAGCATTGTCATGATTATGGAATTCTTTTGACATTCATGAGCACGCTTTAGAACCCATACAGATGTTTGAATGTATCATGCTCGAGTTTCTACTCCTTCCTATAACACTTCCCTGGTCTTACATAGCCTCTACTGACAATAACCTACTCGTACAAGGGAGGATGGAGACTGCTGCAATTACTCATAAATTAAGAGAAAAGTCAGACAGGGGGGGGGGGGGGGTGTAATATCCCCAGATTTGTTCAACTTGTAGAGTGAAATAATTCTTAAAAAATAATAAGGAAAGGGAAGGAAAATCATGTTGGAGGGCAATAACTTCACAAATATCAGCTACACAGTATTATTATCGGAATTTGCAAAAGGACTACAAATCCTCTTGGACATAGTTTTAAGAGAAAGCGAGATAAGGGGACTAAATAAACTACTGAAAGACAGAATGCTTAGTTGCTGCAAAAATAGGGAGCCCAGACCTGACCTGATATTGGGAGATAAAGATAGCAAACAAGTATCTTCCTGGGAAGCATCATCACAGAAGATGCCAGGTGTGAGAAGGAGATGAGACGACGGATATGCCTTGTAAAATCTGCCTTCTCAATACTAAGCAAAATACTTAGAAATTATTCCTTGCGCATCAGAACTATAATATTAGTACTTAATTGCTCTATTGATCATAATGTCACTTTTGTATCACGAGATTAATTTATTTGACTTCGATTAACCCGAATTAATCCAGCCAATAGTTCGTGGCTTGTGATTGTTCAGAGGATTTGTTTCGTCTCAAAAACTCGCATGCACTGTGGAGCGGACCGATGCGGACGATAGCGCGCAGGTCAGCGTGCTCTCGGTTTCGGACGATCCTTCCAAAGCATCCTCAAAATTTAGCGAACTCTTTAATTTCGCTTGAAGTCTGTTTCTATAGTTCTGTTATTGGAAGGGAAGTTCTGATACAGTACTTTCTTCCATTTTCCGTGGTTTTACAACATTTTATTTTTTTCGACCTGCAAAAGAGACACCCTGACTCTTGAGGAAGGGTAGGTGATTTTTCGCCCTGTATGTGAGAGAGTCAATAGGCATCCCACTATTGATCCAGAGTGCATTTTGAGGCGAAATTTGTGTTACCGGCTCTTGACTTGGCTGATCATGGAGATGTTCAATGCCCGGGCTTGTCAGTGACAGAGAGAGGGAGAGGGGTGGGGAGGGTAGAAAGAGAGAGACAGAGAGACAGAGAGAGAGAGAGAGAGAGAGAGAGAGAGAGAGAAAGAGAGAGGGGTGGGTGGGAGAGAGAGAGAGAGAGAGATAGAGAGAGGGAGAGAGAGAGATGGGGAGAGAGAAGTAGAAAGATAGTTTATATGGGTTATCAAAGTGTGTGTTGTGTGTGTGTGTGTGTGTGTGTGTGTGTGTGTGTGTGTGTGTGTGTGTGTGTGTGTGTGTGTGTGTGTGTAGGGGAGGGGGGTCTATTTTGTTTGTTTTTTATGCTTTTTGTGGGGAGGGGGGTGGGGGAGGCTATTTAGTTTAAAGGTACAGTTCACCCTGAAAATATTTTTGTTTCAATAAAAGGAGACACATGAATGAAACATATTAATGAAGGTTTTACGAAAATCAGTCAAAGGAAAAAAAGTTACTTGATTTTATTTTTTTTATTTTGTGACGTCATGTGGGAGGTGCTCTCCCATATGTTTTGTACAAAATAATTCCATTCCATAAAATGCTTTTTCTGTTTTTGACAACGGTATTATTTTTTTCGTACATTTTTCGTGTGTTAGACGTATTTCTAATGATGCATCAAATGCATCTCTTTTTGAGAAAATGCACATTTTCGAAAAAATTGTACTCAACATATTTGCGAGCACGTGACGTCACAAAATCAAAACTTTGAAACCAAATAACTTTTTTCTTCTTTTACCGATTTCCGTCAAACCTTCATTAACATATTTTTTTTTATGTTTCTCCTTTTATTGAAACCTAAATAATTTGAGGGTGCACTATCCTTTTAAGACTGCTCAATGCGAACATGCGGTTCAATCATTGCAACACTATTGTGATATTGTAATTCCAAGAAGAGAAAACAAAAAGTTGGTTCTGGATTCCTCACGCCCAATGAGCTATTTTGGCGTATGTTAATGAAAGAGGCTTTATTTAAATATTCAAGTAAAGTCTGATAAAATAGTGGCTGAGTAACAGCTAAGTAATCCTTAATGGTTGATCTAATCCTTGTTTTGTCTCGCAAAGCCCTCTTTATTGGGTATTGTTTTTGTTATGAACAAAAATAGGAAGGGGGAGAACGGGGTCGTTGACATATTCAGGATCTGAACATTATGACCTCTTCGAGAATGTATAAATATCGATCTTCTTGGGGTGTTTGAGTCATTTTATGAGACTGAAGCAGTCAAAGTTTGTACTGGAACTTCAGATTTCATCCATCAAAGTATGCGCCTTCTCATTCTCATCGCTGGCCTCGCGCTAGCCTCGGGGCTGCCGGGGCAGATGGCTGATGCAGACCTCGAGTCCGAGCTTCGCTCCATGGAAATGGATGAGAAGTTTGGCAAATTGATCAATTTTCTCTTCGGCCATGGTAGGAGACCCACCGGCGCGGCGCGCGACGCCAAGGACAAGCCCAACGTCATAGTCCTGCTCGCTGACGACATGGGCTCCGGCGACCTGAACGTGTACGGGAACATGGTCCAGGAACCCGGTTTCATCGACAAGATGGCCACCGAGGGCATGAGGTTCACCAACGCGTACGTAGGAGACTCCGTCTGTGCACCGAGTCGTACCGCTATCATGACAGGTGAGTTCCGACCAAGGAGGTATAAAGAAAGCTAAATTTATACCCCCTTATTCTGACTAACAATGACAACTACAATGTTAACAACGATGGCGACAATGAGTTCTGATCAAGGAAGTACAAAGGGAGTTAAATGCATAATATATCCTTATTCTGACTAACAATGATAATTATAACATCAAGAACGATACCAGCAATGAGTTACGACCAAGGTTTTTTTTTTCGAAAAAACTGCAAACCACAAAATAACTTATTACATCATTAGGCAAACTCCCATATTTCAATCATGAAAATAAAAAAACAATTGTTGGTTCAAATTTAATTCCACATCTCTCATTCAGAATTATACAATGGGTTATGTGTTTATGTTGATACCAAGGTTATACGAACCTATATATGTCTCCGTTTAGTAGCACTATGAAAATGTATTAAAAAAAAGATAACATGAAATCGACAACGACGATGACCACCTCTCCTTGCAGGTCGTCTGGCTGTTCGTGTGGGTGTTTACGGTGATGAGCGTGTGTTCCTTCCGTGGTCGCCTACCGGGCTGCCCAAGAGCGAAGACACGATCGCCGAGGCCATGCGAGACGCCGGTTACGCAACCGGCATGGTTGGCAAGTGGCATCTGGGTAAGATAGGAGATCTCTCTTCTACTCTGTTTATTCCTCAAATTAACAATTCTCCCTCCTTGAATTTGTTTCATGTTCAATATTCAGTACTGTGTTTTTGTGATAAGAATTAAGTGATGTTTACCCCCTTCCTTCATTCCATACCGTTAAGCAATATTTCATCCTTCAAAATCATTATTGAAATAAATGTCCCCATCAATATGATCATGATATCAACTGACACGTCATCGTTCTACTATGACCTACAAAATCTCAATTCAATACATCGTTGATTATAGCTAAATCGTTGTTATTTTAACGCCCCCCCCCCCCCACTCAATTACGTTGTTGGCGATTGGGTCCTTACAGACCACTGTAGAAATCAGTGTTATAGACAGGGGTAGTAGGTCATGGGTAGAAGCGGTAACACCTCCTAGATAAGTAATCAATGGAGTGCTGTTCTACCATGACCTTCGCTCCCTGTCTTGTTTGGTTCCAGGATACCACGAAGGATTCACCTCAAAATGGTGATATCGTTGAGATTGAACGATATCCAGACCCTGTGATCGCGGTGAAATGGCCACGCCATGATTCCGGCCTGTTAAAACCTCTTCCCCTCCTCCCCTATTGTAGTTAATAATGACGAATGGCACTTAATCGTGCTGCAAACATATTCTGGGAAAACGCGACATATATTTCTTGCGCAAAATTCCATTTAATGTTTGAATTTAATGTTTGCTTGGTTATGTTGCATATGCACCACTACTGGACTGCATCAGTGAGATATCCATACACAGATAAACACCATAATTTTCTTTTGGTGATAATTCAATCTAACCTTTCAGGAATCAACGAGAAGACGAACGGTGATGGCGCCCATCTGCCGTATACCCAGGGCTTTACATATGTGGGTCACAACCTACCTTTCGGCAACAGCTGGCGCTGTGACGATACCGGGGTAAGTTTACAATCCTTATTATGACGTCACCGGCTAGGAAACTTATCAAATACACGTATATATAGTACCAACGTGTGAAGTCATATGAGCATGTTGTCAAGACAACTGGTTTGAAACAAAATCACATTAACAGTCGGCACGAAGAGTAATTTATTCCTACACCAGTTGCGTTCATTGATAGCACCATGGACCTATCATGGATGGACTGCGCTCGGATTGACTTCCTTTGATCTATGAGGTCCGCCGCCTCATAAAAATCCAAGACATTCAGGTGTTTTAAACAACTAGCTGTATTTCTAATTAGGTAGTGCCTTCCTATGAATAACAAAAGAAAATCTGTTTTGAGAAGTATGCCAACCGTTCAGCCTTCGCTGGGAGCTCGTTGCTGATCTTTTTACACACACTGTGAATTAGTTTTGGGGTAAGCGAAGGGAAACTTTGAAAAAATTATAGAAAGAATTTGGTCCGTAACTTTTTCGGACACCTCCGCACACGAAATTGAGGTTGTTTCCATGAAAGATGAAACACTCAATAAACGATTTACAAGATATTTTTAAGGAAATATGATTTGGAAATGTGTGATATGGAGGCATTTCTCTGGCATGTTTTCTACAGTATTCTCATTTTATCACAAAAACGAAGCAACAATATAATCTGAAATTCACAGAATCGTATCTTTATAAGATTTAATACTACTGCACATGCACTTCAGTTCATGTAGTGGTTCTGAAATCTTCTGCGCATACAGAATATATATTCCTCAAAATGCATCCTACATTTTGTCATGCTTGTTTGGCGGCGGATCTCCCTCGATCAAAGAGCCAAACGCGTAAACTATTCCATTGTGACATCAATGCACACGACTGCTGTAGGAATAAATCATACTTCGTGCTGACTCCGTTCCTTACACCTCTCTGATAGCACTGTAGAATATTTGACGCGTTTGGTTCTTTGATCGAGGGAGCTCCGCCGCCAAATATGCAAGACAATTTTTTGATGCATTTAGAGAAATAAAATGGATGCGCAGAAAATTTCAGAACCACTTCATGTACTGAAGTGCATGTGCAGTAGTAGAACATCGTATAATTATATGATTCTGTGAATTTCAGATTATATTGTTGCTTTGTTTTTTTTGATAAATCGAGAATACTGCCAAAAACATGTAAGAGAAATGCCTCCATTTCGCACATTGGGCAATCATATTTCCTTACAAATATCTTGTAAATCGTCTATACAGTGTTTCACCTTCCATGGAAACAACCTCGATTTCAATTTACAAAGAAATTTTAGGCATACACCCAGTAGTAAGGATAGCGTGCTCCATCCTGTAAATGAACGTTTCCATGTTTCCATGTTGTCGTGTCTTGACCCGTGAACTAGAGCTTGCGTGGTTAAGTCGCTGCCCGGTAAGCAGTAGACTGCAGGTTCAAATCCCGTCTGGTTCCAAGATTTTTGTCTGACTTGTTTTTCGTTCATTTACAGGATGGAGCACGCTATCCTTACTACTGGGTGTATGCCTAAAATTTCTTTGTAAATTGAAATTACCCCAGAAAACCTTTTCACTAAAATTGTCCCTGCGGCGGACTACTCATGAATATTAATGAGTCAGATGAAATGAGACTCTTTCGGGTATTTGTTTCCATGTTGTCGTGTCTTGACCCGTGAACTAGAAATAGCTTGCGTGGTTAAGTCGCTGCCCGGTAAGCAGTAGACTGCAGGTTCAAATCCCGTCTGGTTCCAAGATTTTTGTCTGACTTGTTTTTCGTTCATTTACAGGATGGAGCACGCTATCCTTACTACTGGGTGTATGCCTAAAATTTCTTTGTAAATTGAAATTACCCCAGGAAACCTTTTCACTAACCTCGATTTCATATGCGGAGATGTCCGAAAATGTTGCGGACCAAATTTTTTCAACAATTTTATCAAAATTTCCCTTCGCTCACCCCCAATCTAATTTCCAGTGTGTGTAATAAGATTAGCTATGAACTCCTCGCGAAGGCTGAACGGTTGACATATTTCTCAAACCAGATTTTCTTTTGTTATTCAGAGGAAGGCACTGCCTAATTAGAAATACAGCGTATTGTTTGAAACACCTGAATGTCTTGAATTTTTATGAGGCGGCGGTCATCATAGATCAAAGGAAGTCTATCCGAGCGCAGTCCATCCATGATAGGTCCATGCTTAAAATCAGAAACCTGCACAGCAATGGGTATGACGGCACTACCGTGATACTTTATAAACGAATACGCTATTCATATCTTTATCACCATTCCTCCCTCGTAGTTGCACCAGGATTTCCCCGACCCCAACGCCTGCTTCCTGTACAACAACGCCACCCTGGTCGCCCAGCCATTCCAGCACAACGGTCTCACCCAGCTCTTCACCGATGACGCCATCAGCTTCATCGATGAGAACGCCCAAAACCCCTTCTTCCTCTACGTCGCCTTCGCTCACATGCACACCAGTCTTTTCTCCAGCGACGAGTTCACATGCTCTTCTCGCAGAGGTTAGACTTAGTCATAAAACACACATTGAATGCGATTGTCATCGTTATTTTTTTTTTCATTACACAAGACTGTGGAGAAAATCATGAAAAGCAAGATGGTTGTCAGAAATGAAGTCATATCAATCACAAATATGGTAACTTGGCACCTAAAAGACATGATCATAATTCGATTAAACGTGGCATATTGGAAAAAGAAGTGAAACCACATATGTACCGTATATAAGTTCCAATTCCAATTCAACCATTGGCATTTCTTTGTGCCAGATAAACGCTTAGCCTATGAGAATTGTATGAATTACATGCGACACTCAAATAGTTAAAACCTTTCGAATAAGGAAACCACCATCCCGTCCACGTTTCATGATCCTCGATGTTTTTGTTTTTCTCCGAGGAAATCATTTTAATCAATCTATCTTCGCCACGCCTCTTTCCCCTTCCAGGTCGCTATGGCGACAACCTGCGCGAAATGGACGATGCGGTTCGCCGCATAGTCTCGACTCTGGAGGACCAGCATATCGACGACAACACCGTGGTCTTCTTCCTCTCCGACCACGGACCCCATCGCGAGTACTGCCAGGAGGGCGGCGACGCTAACTCCTTCAAAGGTGAGAGAAGCGTCTTGCTCAAGTTATGTCTTACCTAGCACAGTAACAACGTTCAGCATCATATGTTATACCTGCGTGTCACATTATAAAGGATATTGGGAACATTGATTCGAACTCTCGTCATTGATATACATGTTTGTTACATTATAAAGCATGTTATAAACATTGATTCGGAATTGAGCACAAGTCACACACACCTCTCACTGTACTCTATACTGCGTCATTTCTGATTGTTATAAGAGCAGCTTTCCAATGTGCTACACATACATGCCACCTGATCTATGTGTTTTCACGCAGGCGGCAAGTCCCAGTCGTGGGAAGGCGGGCACCGTGTGCCATACATCGTCTACTGGCCTGGTACCGTTACCCCTGGCGTCTCGCACGACATCGTGACCTCCATGGACATCATCCAGACTGCTACGTCCCTGGCCGGTGGCTCACTCCCGACCGACCGTGTCTACGACGGCAAGGACATCTCGGACGTGCTGCTGAACGGCGCCGCATCGCCCCACGACTCCTTCTTCTACTTCTGCAAAGACAACATGATGGCCGTGCGCGTCGGCGCGTACAAGGCGCACTTCCGCACCCAACGCACGCTCAGCCAGACCGAGTACGGAGCCAAGTGCGACGGCGGCTTCCCTATCGAGGACTACTTCGAGTGCGGCGACTGCGATGGTGACTGCGTGACCGACCATAATCCTCCCCTCCTCTTCAACATAGAGGAAGACCCCGGTGAGAACTACCCGCTGAACCCGGCTGGCTACGCCGACGTGATGAAGCAGGTTGAAGACGCCGTGGCTGCGCACAACGCAGCGATGGTAAAAGGGACGCCGCTACTGGACGAGACCGACTTCTCTATCGTGCCCTGCTGCAACAAGGACACCGGCTGCGTCTGCAACTACGAGCAGAAGCCATCTATCGGGGAATGCTACAACTATCTGTACGATGTGGCCCTCCGTCATACCTCGCCATAATTCGACCGGCAAGATATGTAGCTGAATAGTGCACTAATCTATCCCTATCTATCCCTACCACTGATTCTCCTATACCCGCTATAACTATCACTATGAGGTAGCCCTTTGCCACAATCAACCGATAATTTTCCCAACATCATGATAACTAACTGCCTGATACGTCTATCACTACAAAATCAATGGCCTATGATTTTAAAATTGCTTTGGTACATGAACAGTTCATCCTAGGTTCATGATCATGTCTTAGTAGAGTTGCCCTCTCAGCAAATTTCGGTACCCTTTTATTTGGATCTTTGCATGCATAAGCGAACCACGGACAATCACTTGCGCCAAGTGGGTGGGTGAAGAACGCATTTTTAATGCATTATTCAACCACCAATATCGATCAGTCGCTAGCTGGTAAAGCCATTACGGATATCGCCGAGAGAATGCCCATTGCCACACCAAACCATAAATAATTCTACTAACCAGATGTTGCAAAAATTCAATTGATAATAGGCCTATGTCTGGCATTATCGAAGTGGTATGTAGAATACCGAAGTGTGACGTCATATCAACATATTGTCAAGACAACTGGTTCTTAACTTTGTGGGTAGAGCAAGTGGTAATCAACGCTGGGACCCTCATTTGGGAGTAAACGGCTCTAGACTGTCAGTCAGTGTCGGGCGAGTAAATCTCCCTCTTGGAGAAGTTGTTTAGAGTCAAAATCCTGCATAACGCTGGATTATGATGACACCACCTCGGTACTCATTGATAACCTACCATTGAAGGATGTGCATCTTTATAATCGCTATCATCTTTATATCTTTACTTATATCATTATAGAGCATTTCATTAATCATGTGTTAGTCATTCTGTCTGCTTCAATGATGTCACTTTTTTCTAAAGGGTGACTCTTTGGAGTACTTGATAACGCATTTCCCTTGAACTCTGTAACACTCCACATTCTATTGAGTAATAAAGACTTGCAAGTAACACCGATCTCTCTTGTCACGATGAATGCTTTTTTTTAAACCACTGTCCTCACGATTCGCAACAAGGACGTAGATTAGATGAAATGATCACATGATCATTGACAGGCCGAAATATTGGCCGCTTTATTAGAGATGTTTCACACAGTGGTCAACGACTTGCCAAGTCTCCAACTAGGCCCTCAATACTCCCCTGGGGACCTTGATGGGAGAGGGGAATGGGTCCTGGCGGGATGACTAATTTACTGTCGCACTGGAACTGATGCATATATAGCGCATTGATGATCGTTACACGGAAGGTTGATATACGGAGTTGATACATCCTAGTTCGTTGAGTGAAGGATATAAACCAAATATTTCATATTTTTGTGGAATCTTTTGGTCCCCTCGGTGAAGTAGAGATGGGGTACCATGAATCTTCGAACTTCGGTCTCAGGGAAATAGTACCTCACGTCCTCCACTTCACCGAGAGAGCAAAAAAAAAAAAAGAGGCAGGAAAAAACTATAAGTGGCTTATGCAACTTTATATAACATTAAGGGATCTTTGCTAATTATGACATGTTGCTTCCTGCTGGGCCCATCGTAATATCTGGATGAGATATATAAAACAAATACACACCGAGGCACCAGTGATACCTATCCGCATTTGGTGCATTTGATTGTCACTATTTCCTTCGGGGCTACGCCCCTCAGAAAAAGGTACAATCAAAGTCTCCCCATGCAGATAGATTTCACTGGCTGCTGTAGACGCGGTATACATAACACCTACACATGCAAAAAATCCACACATCAAAGAGATTAACAGAACAACAAATCCCGTTTTGAGGCCATTCTTTTCTACCATTCCGTGAAACCAAACGACAATAGGCGCCGTGGTCACACCAGAGCGATTCCACTCCAATCTACCATGTCTACAGGGGCCCTTAATATTTAGACCACAAGCACTTTCTTTAAGACCTGGTGGTCGAGCGATGGATTGCCACGGAGCTAGATGCTTCCGCATAGTTTGATATAATTGATGATATTTTTATTCGACTTTCAATCTGCTTATAGGGAAGAAATACAGATGCAAAAATAGCATACACATAATGAGGAAGAAAGCAAGAAAGTGAGAGAGAGAGAGAGAGAGAGAGAGAGAGAGAGAGACAGACAGACAGACAGACAGGCAGACAGAGAGAAAGAGAGAGAGAGAGAGAGAGAGAGAGAGAGAGAGAGAGAGGGGGGGGGGGAGAGTTAGAGTGGTGTGATTGTTCTTCTGTGTGTGATAGAGATAATGTAAAATAGAGAGGGGAGTGAGAAAGGGCAAAGACAGAGGAGAGACTGAACACTTACAAAGGAAGACGCCCCACTTTTCTTTAACACAAATTTTCTTTCATTTTCTGCGGTTAATCTTTATCCAACATCTTAATTATCCAGGGACGTGCATAGAATACATACAGTCGTCCTTAACCAAGATAAGATCTGTTACGTCATTTTGAGACCATTCCGTGAAATTAAACGAATGGACGCCGTGGTCACACCAGAGCGATTCCACTCCAATCTACAGGGGCCCTTAATATTTAGACCACAAGCACTTTCGTAAAGACCTGGTGGTCGAGCGATGGATTGTCACGGAGCTAGATGCTTCCGCATAGTTTGATATAATTGATGATCGTTTTATTCGACTTTATTCGAATCTGCTTATAGGGAGGATAGACAGATACAAAAATAACACATATAATGAGCAAGAAAGAGAGAAAGTGAGAGAGAGAGAGAGACAGAGACAGAGAGAGTGGCGTGATTGTGCTTGTGTGTATGAAAGATATAATGTAAAATAGAGAGGGGAGTGAGAAAGGGAGAGATGGAGAGGAGACTGAAAACAAATTTAAAGAAAGTCGCCCCACTTTTCTTTAAAACAAAACTCTTTCATTTTCTACGGTTAATCTTCATGCAACTCCCCCAGGACCTGCATAGAATACATACAGTCGCCCTTAACCACGCCCCTTCTGTCTGTTGTTGTTGTTCTTGTTGCTGCTGCTTTAGTTTTCCATGGTTTTCCACCCACGTAAAGGTGCTTTAAGCGACAATCGTCCTTACCAGGAAAAGGATACTAGCATGAGCACTGAGCACTAACCAAACAGGTCGGTGTAGAGCGTGGGCTGATTTTCTAGGACTTCATGGTAACGTCAGGCACAAGGACATGAAGTGAAACATGAAACCACGCCCCTTTAATATTCCTGTTGTTCTTGATGCTGCTGTTTTGGCTATGCATCATGCTCCATCCAATAAGAGGTGCTTTCAAGCTTATATCCGCCCTTCCCAGGTGAATTTTGTCTTCAAAAATTTTATTCGTCATCATATTTACAAACAGAATTGGGAAAAATTCTGAGGAGAGTGAAAAACATATAGCAAACGCTGATCATACATTTTTCTGACCTATGAGATCCCTGTTTTCAATTTCCGTAATGTAAGATTCAACAAATACCTTATATGAAAAAGTACATAATTCTGGTTGTAGGCTACTTCTAAGTTGAAGATAATAATGGCCGATATGTGCCTCGCAAGTGCTCAGCTGCATGATGCGGACAGTTTGCAATGCTCGAGTCGCCACAATCGCTAACCATGTCAGTTTTCACCACATTTCTCTTTGATTATGAACTCTCTGTTTAATTTCAACCATGAAATACTTGAAATAAAATTCATTACTCAACAAACTCGCAAGGAATAGGGTGAAACATTTCTAAAATCCTACAAAATATAAAGTTTATGACCGTACATTCGAGTTCCCGGCGACGAGTATAATTCACTGGATGTAGACGCCGCGGGCTAACGGGGCAGGTCCGGCGTAACAGAGCGTGGACTCATCACCAACAAAAAATGGGACGACCCGTAATATTGCAATACGATAGGAAACTTGGAAAATAAACGACCAGAGTTTATCATTGTTGTTTATTCACAAATTCACAACTATCTTCAAACTTTCCGAATTCTTTTCTAAATTTAATCACAAGTGTTTATTTTTCATTTACAAATTGGAGATCAGGAGCAGAAAAGAGGGTTGAAACAGCTGGGTGACTTGACCAAAAAGAGAGCGGGAGGGGGGGGGGGAGCGACCAGACCAAAAAGTGGGGCAACTGGCCCCCAAAATGGGGTGACTTGACCGAAAAGAGGACATACTTGACCGAAAAAATGGGGCAACTGAACCAAAAAGTGGGGTGACTTGACAAAAAAGGTGGGGGAACTGGACCAATAAGTGGGGTGACTGGACCACAAATGTGGTGTGACTGAACAAAAGAGAGTGGCGACTTATGGCGTGAGTTGAGGATTTCCACATACACTGTACCATGCTAAATTTGGAAGTGATACCAAACCCAGTATAATGCTGCTTACTGAGTGGGAGAAGATGAATAGGAACAATAGCAAATTGGAGCGTCAGAAAAAGTATTTCATGGGGCCCGAATTTGAGCAGGGATATCGTATTTTGGTCATGAATAGAGGATCGTACCTGAAAGACTTGCCTGTGAATAGGCCAAGAACCAGATTGGAAATTAAAGGGAAAATGTACCTTGAAAGTAGACACATGTTACATCTTACATAGAGTCATAGAACGGCATAGTGATTGTTTACAGTTTATTACAAATATGTAAGCGAGTTAGTGTTACTAGTAAACATGGCAATGCTTTTCATGGGGATTCCATTTTCCTATGGTCTAGTAAAACAGCTTGTGGCTTATTAATTTGTTTATATTATGATATTGAAAGGTACGAGTCTTCTTTATCTAGGATAGTCATGTCAGTATACCAGTCACTGTTCTTCCTCGGGCCCTAGGTATGTAACAGCATCACATAAACAATCATAAACTTGATTTTAGTGAAAGGGCTTTCTGGGGTAATTTCAATTTGCAAAGAAATCTTAGGCATACACCAAGTAATAAGGATAGCGTGCTCCATCCTGTAAATGAACAAAAAACAAGTCAGACAAAAATCTTGGAACAGACGGGATTTGAACCTGCAGTCTACTGCTTACCGGGCAGCAACTTAACCACGCAAGCTATTTCTAGTTCACGGGTCAAGACACGACAACATGGAAACAAATACCCGAAAGAGTCTCATTTCATCTGACTCATTAATATTCATGAGTAGTCCGCCGTAGGGACAATTTGGCTAGATTTTAGTGATTTGCGTGGTTAAGTCGCTGCCCGGTAAGCAGTAGACTGCAGGTTCAAATCCCGTCTGGTTTCAAGATTTTTGTCTGACTTGTTTTTCGTTCATTTACAGGATGGAGCACGCTATCCTTATTACTGGGTGTATGCCTAAAATTTCTTTGCAAATCATAAACTTTAATAAGAGGAAACTGATACGCATGTTCAAATCATGCTTGAACAACAAAAAAAAAACAGACGAGTGAAAAAAAAACTTTTGTAGGGACGGCTTTCTAGTCCCTATCAAATAGTGCGACTCCGAAGGATGGAGAGACAACACGTCTTGTTAGATTGGTGGACCGTAGGCAGACCAAGGAGGTACTAGGCAAGCTGGAGATACAGCTCGCGGAAATTCTTTCTATCAGCTTCGAAGCCACATCGTACTAGCAGTTGCTCTCAACAATATGATGCATGCGCGATTGCATCGCGTTCACCTGGGTTTTATAATAGGTCATACACATTCCTATACATTTCAGCTTTCGCTGCTGAACTTTTAATGTTGTCATTCAGTACTTGTTATGTAGTTAATGAGAACAAGCGAACCCGAAGTTTGATTCATTTTGAGATGAAAATACTAGCTTGGGAGCAGCTGGGCACGTTTTTCATGTTACTTGTCTGAAAGGAAAATATCTGAAAGTAACGTTTCATGCCATATTTAATGGAATATCATGCAGAACATTGTGAAATTCAGACCTTTGTACTGCAACTTGATGTCACGTTTGGAGCCTTTTGCCATATTGTAACAATATTCCTCGATTGAACCTTTATAGATGCATCGTAGGTATTACATGTCACAACTGCGCAAGTATATGGGGTGAGGATATTTCCCCAAATTCTTCTGCGCATCCGATTTTGTTTATACGTCAAATCTTTGTAAAGCATTATTGTGTGACTAGAAGGAGAGTGCAATGAATCTACATTAATTAAACGGCTGCTGGCACTCCATGTGCTTAAACGTCCTTGGGCGGACTGCCGGAGTCGAGTTTATTCTTTGCATAGTTTGCTCATCAGAGTGAAGATAATGAATATTCAAGTGTTCTAACAGTATATTGCTCATCAATATTTAACAGGTCATATGTCAATTTGTGTCACATGACATTATACATCATTGATCAGAGGGCCAATCAAATTCAAGAGTATGGAGCATGTGCAGTGATGGTGCAGTGGATTAGGATGGGTTGACAATGGCACTTGATACTAGAAAGAGTTGACAAAAGAGGGTGTGCCGGCATGGTTAGATGGTTGAATAGATTTCAGGTAGAAGTTAACGATGTACCAGATTAAGCTGACATGATTCAGGTCAGGAGGTTAATGATGTACAGGATCAAACTTAAAGGATAGGGATGAGACTTAATGAGTTAAATGGGATGGAAAAGAAGTAGATCATGAAATGAATGGTGTAAGATTGAAAAGTACTGGGTGTGGGTGTGGTGCTTTAGGGGACCCTAAAGAAGATACATAGCAAAAACAACAACTACACCAAAGTGGGCTGTTCTGCAGAACAAAGAAATGAGAAAATAAAACAATATGTTCTAGCCACTCTTTGTGGTTCACAATGAAGGAGAACAAAATAACAACACATGCTGAAGCCAGAAGTAAAAAAAAATATACCCTACACTTTCATCGACCAGGAGTGACCCACATAATATACTTCAACAATCAATCATTTTATTATAGGTTTCCCCGCTCAATTTCGACGTTTTTTCTGCTTCAAAGACATAATTATTATTATCTCCCGTATTGAATTGGATATAGCGCTACGGCCAAATTGTGATTCAATCTTTATTTTTTCCGATCCCCTTTCCCATCTCGAGTGAATGAATACATGATAAATAATGGTAAAATGCTAGCATAATTCATACACAAACACAACCATCACAACGATGAATTTCTTGATAATAAATACAAAGACGTGAAGCTTCCATTATGTCGCCCATGAACGATGATCCTAACACATCCATCATGAACAAATATCATGAAATCAATCTATCAATCTATCTTTCTTTAAAATCTATGAAAAATTAAGTAGGCCTTCTAAGAGGACAGAGGGGTTGGAAAAAATGGTTCATGAAAAACAACCAATGAAAAGAGGTGTAAATAAAAACATATATACATGTATGTATTATAGTAATACACGTGCATAAGTATGTGTTTGTTTATGGGTGCATGCGTCAATGCTTACAACGCATATCTTGCTGCATGAATATATTGGCGATTCCCCACTATCTACACCAAATCAGATGTGTAATCAGTAACCAAACTATTTCATTATCTTCATTGAATTCTGTCTCTCCATTCTCCCTTTTTTTCTTCTCCCTCATATGACTTTGTTGTTAACAAAAAATAAACAAAAAACAAATTGTCTGTACAAAGATGAACCATAAATCACCCAAACTGAAAACGTAACCACGGTACGTTCGCTCTTTTTATCACGTATAAATGCCGCGTTAAAATTGAATTACAAATGTTGCAAATTCGACTACTTTTCGTAAAGACGCAGCATCAAAGCGAACATTTGAATGGAGCAAAAAAAAGCTAATCAAAAAGCCAAAGACGCATTACTCGCAGCTAGTAAATTAAATATCGTTTAATGATTTTGAGTTACAAAGTGTCAATTTTGAGGGGGAACACCTTTATTTTTCCTAAGTCTGGAAAAATATGAACGGTTGCATGGACAAATATGAACTCCCTAAACATCCAAAATATAATTTACGTCTCTATTTGGCAATGTTGTCAAGTGTTTCGCTCCATGTCATTGCGCCTGACGTTACAATGAAGTCCGAGAAAATCAGCCCACGCTCTGCACCGACCTGTTTGATTTATGCTCAGTGTTCATGCTATTGTCGTTTTCCTGGTAAGGACGATTGTCGCTTAAAGCACCTTTAGTTGGGTGGAAAACCATGGAAAACTAAAGCAGCAGCAACAAGAACAACAACAACAGACAGAAGGGGCGTGGTTAAGGGCGGCTGTATGTATTTTATGCACGTCCCTGGAGGAGTTGTATGAAGATTAACCGTAGAAAATGAAAGAGTTTTGTGTTAAAGAAAAGTGGAGCAACTTTCTTTAAACTTGTTTTCAGTCTCCTCTCCATCTCTCCCTTTCTCACCCCCCCCCCCTCTATTTTACATTGTATCTTTCATACACACAAGCACAATCACGCCTCCCTCTCTGTCTCTCTGTCTCTCTCTCTCACTTACTTTCTCTCTTTCTTGCTCATTATATGTGTTTTTTTTGTATCTGTCTATCCTCCCTATAAGCAGATTCGAATAAAGTCGAATAAAACGATCATCAATTATATCAAACTATGCGGAAGCATCTAGCTCCGTGGCAATCCATCGCTGGACCACCAGGTCTTAAAGAAAGTGCTTGTGGTCTAAATATTAAGGGCCCCTGAAGATTGGAGTGGAATCACTCTGGTGTGACCACGGCGTCCATTGTCCTTCGATTTCACGGAATGGTATAAAGGAATGGTCTCAAAATGACGTAACAGATATTATCTTGGATAAGGACGACTGTATGCATTTTATGCACGTCCCTGGATAAGGAGGAGTGGTATAAAACGCCTCACAGAGGTAGCGGGAGTTTCACTGATTCTATAGTAGTTGTTACGATGGAGTCAACTTGCCTTCTTCTCCTCGCCGTCGTCGTCCTGTTGGGCTCTGCCGCGGCCCAGGGTCAGACCCTTAGTCCCGAGCTCATCTCTCTTCTGGGATCAGGGGACTCCAGCCTGATCGACGTCCTGCTCGGCCGTGGTCGCTTCCGCTCCGCCACCACCAGACCCAACGTCGTTCTCCTGGTCGCGGACGACATGGGCGTTGGGGACTTGACGTCGTACGGTCATCCGGTCCAAGAGCCAGGCTACATCGACGAGATGGCAGCCGCGGGCCTGAGGTTTACCAACGGCTACGTGGGTGATGCCGTGTGCACGCCTAGCAGGTCCGCTATCATGACAGGTATGGACACTTTTTTGCTACAAAATTATGAAAGAGTATCTTCATTTCGTTCCTCTGCTCACATAAAGGCCCCAACAGGAGGAATGGCTTTGTATCAGTCAAAATCAAAATCCATCCATCTTTATGTGTATATATTAAAGTATCAAGCTGAATAGCGCAATTTGAATCGAAATATGAAATCAGAGAAACCCGCTCTCGCTCGGTTAACATA
Source organism: Arbacia lixula (assembly GCA_963669155.1). NCBI lineage: Eukaryota > Metazoa > Echinodermata > Echinoidea > Arbacioida > Arbaciidae > Arbacia > Arbacia lixula. The sequence goes on along the minus strand of OZ022578.1, from coordinate 3,901,589 downwards.
TTAAGAGTTTATATCGTTTTCTGGCTCTGCTTCTCGCCGGATTTTGTTTTGTCTTTCTTCTCAATGCCCCCCCCCCCTCCCCTCCCTCTGTCTCTCGCTCTCTCTTTCTCTTTGTATATAGTTCATATAGAAAAAGAGTAAGAGAGAGAGAGAGAGGGGGGGGGGGAGAAAGAAAGAGCGAGGGAGAGGTAGTTCTGTTTCTACCCATCTCTACCGCATTCTTCTTTAAATCATCGTTAGCAGCAAAACAAACTTTAAGAAAGATATTAAATACTCAGAGATCAAAGTGGCATGTTCATATGCAGGCCCTGAGAAACAAAAAGAAAGAGACGTTTTATTTTCATAATACTATTCAAAAATAACACAAGCATTAAAAAGGCTGATTTTTGTAATCAATTGTTCTCAATATGTTGCCGCCCTTTTTAAGGTCGTCTGCCAGTGCGAATCGGTACGTACGGCGAGACCAGGGTGTTCCTTCCATGGACCAAGACCGGGCTCCCGAAGGATGAGGTGACGATTGCCGAGGCCATGAAGCAAGCAGGCTACGCCACAGGGATGGTCGGCAAGTGGCATCTGGGTAAGTCTGTATTCGTCACTTCCGTCGTCTGCTTGTATAGCGGTAATCTTATAGTGGAGCTATAGTTACCAAACACACTACCTCTTAGGGATTGTCAGCAAGGGTCATCTAGTAACCTAGCTACTAGGCTGAGGAGTGTATGATCACAACCGAGTCTGTTAACCAATGTTAACAACTATGTCTGGTATTACAGATGAGGCCCTAATCTCTCTGACTGCCCTGGATCCTCTTCCTCTGGCAGTCAGAGAGATTAGGGGGGCTAGTCTGTATAATACAAGACATATCACACCTGACGAAGTGTTGCAACGGCGCACGAAACGTCGTGATCTTTTCGATTCCGTTTACCTTACATTGCGAGACAAACGATTATCAGTAGCCATTTATCCGCAATGAGTAACATATTTAGCATACCGGACATAGCTGTTAACAGACTCCGTTGTGACCATGCTCTCCTCAGCTTAGTAACTGAACTAGGCATCTAGGTGATGGCGATTGCTGTGATGTCACTTCCGTCGTTTGTTTCTGTAAGATTACTGTGTTACGCCCTTTCATAAATTGCATTTTCTGTGGTATCCATTCGCTTTCACCTCTTGATGACTCGAAAGCAGAAGCTGAATTATAGAAGAAGAAGGGAAATTGAAATATTGTAAGGCTTCGATCTCATTATCCTCATGTAACCATAAAGTCAACAAGCTATGTCATAGAAGAGTGGTACGTTATGAAAATATTTGTTTTAAAGGAAACACTTATATCTGATTAAAGAGTATAAATGACAAAACTACAGTGCAGTGAGGACTCATATGTGTCAATTTAGCATTTCCTTACATTCAAGCGTACAAACGTGTCTCTCGGCAAACTGGCAGCTCATTTGTTATTAAAAATAAGTAAGTTAGTTGTTATTATGTCGAGCAAGCTCCAGCCAAATTTTAAACTGGTGTATCAACTGGTCTACCGCTAACTCAAACAGTTTCAAATCATTTTATATATTAAAAAAAACTTATGCAAATTTTAGATAATGCTATGTTACACAAGCCTTCGCTAAGCCGTTAGGTTTTGAAAATTAGCTACTCCGAAAGTGGAAGAGAATTCACTAATCCTTAAATGAAATAGGGTTCGTATGTCCAAGATAGAAAAAGTATTCGTTCGTCCGAGAACTTTCATTAAAAGAAGTTTATCTTAGTTTCGGATTAGCAAACCCTATTTTTATTTTTAGATCAACAAGCCTCCCGGTATATGCACGATGGGTGGTGTCTTTGGAAGAACGAGAATTTCCCAATTTCACGCTTCTTGGCATGAAGCCGACCGTTAGCCAGTAGAGCATGTCGGTCTGAGCGCCGACTAAGAAATAATGCCTCCTCCTCATGGAAAAGGGGGTGGATGGGACGGTGAACAGACAATCACACCCAGTCTAGGTTCGAGCCGAATTTTATCAGCCCGAATTCGTGTCCACAGCGCGCGACAGAACTCAGCGCAGCGCAACGATTCGAGCGATCGCGCGATCGCCGAGAATTGCCAGCCCGTATTTAGAAGAATTCGGGCTAGGACCTAAACTAAATCCCACCATACTCCAGCCCTAAACATTAACAAGAGTAATGCTTGGCTTATGCGTACAGAGTGCGTTTGATAGTGAAGGCCATTTACCCGGAAACTATGGCGTTCCAATCCGCGAATGTAAAAAGACAAAGAGATTTCCTCTTCAACCTGTTTTGGTATCATTTCATGCTGACGTGTACCTGGCATGTACCTGACGTGCACCTGGTACCTGGTACACTAGTGCATACCAGTCGGCCTATAATGACTAAATAATAACTACTTGGGCAATTAATGTTTTCTTGGCATGTCTTCAGTTTGGCGCGTTGTTATAGTCTCTTTGACGGGACACACATTCAATTTTGACAGCGTCATTTGTCGGCTCCCGGGATTGGGTGGGGTCGGGTGCGTGGCGAGTTGTCTGAGCCCAAGTATGACAGTAGTATGAGGCGCCGATTGTAAACTTACTTTCAGACAAATATATAATCATGATCATACAGGAGTGCATGAGCATTATGTGCCGTGGAATGACTGTGTGTTTATTAGAAGGGGGAAGGGGTGGGGGTACGCGTATGTTTTTTTTTTTCTTTCTTTGGGGGGGGGGGGGGGTGAATGGTAAGCTTGTATACTTTGGGATTTTATGTCTAACAATTTTTGACAAATACTAAATTTGTTTTCGATCGCAAGGTGTGTCTTCTATTCATCAATGGAAACCTATCGAGTTGACGAGTTGCTTTCCGTCCTTGTCAGGAGATTAAAAAAGGGTCCAGACATTTCTTTGAATATCAGGCTCACCCCTATTGGCGTAGGCTGATCGACTTAAGCATGCGCGTCTCAGAACTCATGATTATATAAAGTGACGTGAAGTATTGATTCGAGTCGCGAGCCGTGACCATCTCGTTTTAAAAAAAAGCGTCATTCAGTGAAGCCCTGAGCTAGGTTCTTTCTTATAATGTTTATCTGCTCAATCAGAGTACGTTGTACGGGTGCATCCTTATTATTACTCACAATAATCTTCTCACTTCAAGGGTTCTCCCGGGGGTTAATCCTCTTTCAAGAGATTTGCATTACAGCGGCTTACATTGTTACCGTCGCTGATCGCTACTTGTTTGCGTCGTCTCTGCTTCATCACGGCACTTTTTATTACGTTTAGCCGATTTTAACTCGTTACGCACCATGGTGTTATGTTGTCACAATGAGCACACGTATGTCCCATAGACAAGCACTCTAGACAAGGGGTGGTGGGGAGAGGATAACTGCACCCTTGATCGCCTGCTGGTGTTTGTTATCCCAGCACCATGCAATGATGGCATATCAATATCAGGACGTTGCTGAATGCAGTTGCGGTCCGCCTAGATCTCCACCCTGTGCTGATCTGCCCGCTCTAACAAAGGACATCCCAAGCTTGGTATTTCACACCCTGCTCCCAACGCATTCTCTGCGTCCCGCTTAAACGCTTTCGAAGTACCATCTTTCCATAAGTTCCTCTCCAGTATATGATGTCAATGCACTATAGGGGCATTGAATATGTAATAAGAAAATGGGTGTTACTTGGCTCTGTTTCCAAGCATGACACAAGGAAACCGATAAGCTTGGCTGCCTTGCCCTCGCCTGGATCTTGGCATTAAAGATCAAGTTAGTTCGAGCATCGATGTCGGCTTTCTGAATAAGGGATAATCTGCTCTACGTCATGCAGTATACGGCTGATGTTTGGGTTTCCTTTAGAGATGGACAGTACAGCAAAGTACGCGTAAACGCACCAAGGTCTAGAACATTTATCCCTTAATTAAGCGAAATGGCTTGAACAAAAAAAAAATCGCGTCTGTAAGCGTACCGTTATATTCGGTGCGACTTAGCTCGCGTTGGATCCTAGTGGACGCTCTATAATATCCTTCAATATCCTCTTCACTTCACCGGTTTCCCTGTCATGGTTCCTTATGTAATCGTTGCGTCTGGTACTAGGTGCTTATTCTATTGTCTGTTAATTTTATTGTCTCCAGGTATCAACGAGAATTCCACCACTGATGGCGCTCATCTTCCTTTCAACCACGGCTTCGATTTCGTCGGCCACAATCTCCCGTTCACCAACAGCTGGTCCTGCGACGATACCGGGGTGAGTGATGATAACGATTATTTGCTGGTAGTATCAGTATCGATCATACAAATTGAAAAAAAAAAGATATTTTATTTTTTGAAAGATATTATTTTATTATTTTCTCTCAAATAAATTGAACAAATAATTCTAACATAAACTTGATACATTATACATTGATATTTTGAATTAAACATAAATTGCAATAGTTATAAAAAAAGAAAAAATACATTTTCATATATTGTTCACAAAACATTGTACAATCAAGAATCTTGAGAGAAAAGTTTTGCCTATTTATTCTCCCATCCCCTCCCCCTTTTGAACATACTCCCAAAATCTCCATCCACACACCCAAACTCACACACACACATACGCAACATCAAACACACACACACGCAGCACACAAACACGCACCTACACACACACACACACACACACACACACACACACACACACAAATACACACGGAACAAAACATGAGTACCGAAGGATATATGCAGAAGCAGTGCAATCGCAGCCGTTCCAGCATTTTTTTATTTTCTAACCAAAGAATAGATGTATTCGGCTCGCCGTCCTTTATATTGGTATCGATCATACTATAGCTAATAACAGTTTCATCATATTGGTATCGTACATGAATTTGATGGTGATGATAAAGATTGGCATTATGATTTTTACGTTGATGACTTTGGGATGATCATATTGATAATGGTGGTGGCGTTGATAATGAGAAGGGTGGTCATGTTTATGCTAACGAGGAAGATCATTTTGGTAGCAGTACTGGTGTCTGTGGTGTTTGTGTTGGTGAAAGTCCTGATTGTGAGTGTACGATCGATGAGCACTAATCGATGGTGATGGTGGAGCTGACGATGATGGTGCTCATTTTGTTGGTGTTTATGATGACAGTGGTGGTAGTGGTGCTGCTGTAATTATGGAGTTATTTCTTACGATGATGGCGATGATGTTGTCGATAATGGTAGTAATGATGATTGGCATACTGGTAATGAAGTTGGTGATTTGACTGGGAATGATAGTGTTCTTGATAATGTAAACACTATCAAAGATAATGTTTTCATGCCTCTTTGTATTTCAGCTGCATTTGGATTTCCCCGACAGCGAAAAATGCTACCTGTACTACAACGCCACCCTGGTCTCCCAGCCGTACCAGCACAAAGGACTCACTCAGCGCTTTACCGAGGACGCCATCGGCTTCATTGAGGACAACGCTGACGACGCTTTCTTCCTCTACGTCGCCTTCGCCCACGTGCACACCAGTCTCTTCTCCAGCGACGAGTTCGCCTGCACCTCCCGCAGAGGTCAGCAATCTTTCCCACCATTTTTCCAAAGGAAATATTTTCATCAACTCTCTCAACAACTCTCTAAGCTTCACACATTAATATAAACAACACATAACACAGCCCACGTCTCAATATCGTAAATTTGGTAAAAGATTGAACAAAATTGAAAGTGCGTCCAATGTGTCATCAAACAATAAATCAATCTTTGCCGGAGAGCAGCTAACGATATTTGTGTCTGCTACTTATCTCGTAACAAAATTGAATGTAAGGTTCCACCTGAACTATGGAGGAGGAACTTTGCCTAGTAGAGATGATCGTCTTGTAGATTTTTGAATTCGAACAGAGCAGTCTACTAGAAATGTATTGTAATGGTCTCTTTCGCACCCCTTTTCTCACCCCCGCCATTTTTTCTCTCTCTTTGCAGGTCGCTTTGGCGACAACCTCCTGGAGATGCACGATGCCGTCCGCCGGATCAATGAGAAGCTTGAGGAACTCCTGATTGATGACAACACCCTCGTGTTCTTCATCTCCGACCACGGCCCTCACCGCGAGTACTGCGAGGAGGGCGGCGACGCCGGCATCTTCAGAGGTAAGGTCCATACGAGTCGTGCCATTTTCAACACTAATTTGTTTGAATATGGACGATAGCAATTCTTAGCACCCATTCGGGTTTCCTTCTTTTATCATTTTACCGTACTCTATCCGCATTTTACCTTGTCTGAGGTTATTTTACAAGCATTCTTTGGGATGCCAACCGTACCGTGCTGGTCCAATATGACCGTGAAGACCTCGTTCGGAAGGCCATATATATTCATAGATAATGTCAAAAATTATTTCTCCGACATGAATGAAGTGCAATGTATACTATTCTAAAATTATTTTCTCACTTTCTGTTTTTAAGGTGGCAAGTCTCACGCGTGGGAGGGTGGCCATCGCATCCCGTACATCGTCTACTGGCCCGGCATGATCACCCCCGGCATCTCCAACGAGATCGTCACCTCCATGGACGTCATCGTCACCGCTGCCGATTTCGCCGGCAGCGAGCTCCCGACTGATCGGGTCTACGACGGCAAGAGCATCAGGGAGGTGCTACTGGAGGGCGAGGAATCGCCGCACGACGCCTTCTTCTACTACTGCAAGGATAATCTAATGGCTGTGCGCGTTGGCCAGTACAAGGCCCACTTCAAGACCCAGCGCGTGCGCTCCCAGCCCGAGTACGGAGAGCGGTGTGACTCCGGCTTCCCGCTCGAAGACTACTTCGACTGCAACGAATGTGAGGGTGAGTGCGTAACCGAGCACGACCCTCCCCTCCTCTTCGACCTCTTCAAGGACCCTGGTGAAGCCTACCCAATCACCAGCTGCCCAGCGACCGAAGACATCTTTGCCGCCATCAGGGAGGCAGTGCGCGTCCACCAAGAGAACCTGGTGAAGGGTGTATCTCTCCTGGACGAGTGGGACATGTCCATCGTGCCCTGTTGCAACCCTGACACCAACTGCGTGTGCAACTACGAGCACGAGCCTGGCGTTCCCGAGTGCTACGAAAACCTGATGACCATCTCGGCCAAGCATTTCACGCCATAGGCCGGTAGTAAGCCCATCCCTAAACCCAACTTAAACTGGAACCTGATGACCATTTTGACCAGCCATTCATTACTTACAGTAGGCCAACAGTATGAGCTTCTTCCCCGCCTTATTTCTGGCATTAGTTTTGTTAGAATACGCATGGCTTAAAATATGTTGGTTTATTCTGCCGCAAAAGGTTCAAACCATTCTGATTAAATTACTGATGCTTCTAGAAAAGTAAATGGCAATGTAAACTTCATATCAGTCATCAATTTCAACCTCTTCGCTACAGCTACCCCGCATTATTGAAACCTAAGTTGAAACCTAAAAAATAACTGTTAGAAATAATAAGTAAGAAATTGTGTTGTCGCACTGAACGCACAAACCTCTGCCTTTGAATAGCTTAAACCAAATTATAAAATCTTTATCAGTCAACCTGGTCAATCTGGTTAACGGTCAATCTGGATATAAAGTTTCCCATCTTGTTTGACCGAATATCAACATGATTAAAAAATATGCATATTTTAGCATAACGCTAACGTCATTAACATTTTGTTATTTCAATAACTTTTATATGGGTGTTCTGACTTCAATAAAACAAAATCAAAAGCATTTCAGTTTAACTGAGTTTCACTTTCAGTTCATTCCTACAAAATTATAGAATAATTTCTGTGGCAGGTCAAGTGCCTCTCTCTCATAGTTGTAGTACTGGTGCCGGGATGCCCTAATAACGAATCAAGGGTTAACTAAATAACCAGTAGTGACTCTTTTGTTAGGGGAATGTCAACCCTCATAAAGACAAATATGAAGCAAGATAATGAAAAGAGTAATTGAGGGCTTAACTGTTTCAGCTTTGGTGGTTGTGAGCTGAGAAGAGAGGTGAAGTAAGAAGAAACATGGGCTTCAAACATACCGCGTGTGCTTAGGTGTATGTGTTTATGTCGGTGTGCAGATGTGGTGATTAAATATGTACGGATGTGTGCGCGCGCGCGTGTGTGTATGTGTGTGTGTGCGCGTGTGGTGTGTGGGAGTAAGTGTGCGTGTGTGTGTGTGGGAGTGTGTGTGTGGGAGTGTGTGTGCGTGTATGTGTGTGTATGTGTGCGTGTGTGCGCGTGTGTGTGCGTGTGTGTGCTGTGTATATGCGTGTGAAGCATGCATGCTCAATGTTTCTCGAAACGCACATAAAGTTACGTGAATATATTTAAATGCCCCGCTATCTACACATATTTTATCAAACTATGAAATACAAAACGTACCCCAAGAAACATTCAAACAATTATACATCTACACAGCTCTTTCACACCGTACGATCACACTCGCTTTATTCGATACATGTCGAATGCACTTTTATGTGACATCCTTTCAATCACCTTCCTTCAAAATCAACACTTTTTGTAATTACACGTGAAATGTGTTGCATGAGCGACGTCACGTAATCCCTCTAAAATCAACGCTAACAATAAACTAGTGATATAGTGCTTAGATTAGCCTACCGTTTGATTTTCATATGGTAATGTGTATGGATGTGTGTATCGTTCTCCTGTTTTTTTTTTATGGTTTGTAAATACACTTAAATGTATCAATTTCCTTTCGTCTGAAGTATGAGAATACACATATTACTTTGTGATATACCTTCCCTGAATGCAATCTCTGTCAAAAGTTGCAACTCGCATCAAGCTATACTTAACACATACAGTGGGAGAGTGTCAATATTGTCCGCGTGCAGGTTTTGCGAAATGACATCTATTGAATTTCTCTAATAATCCTTTAAACATCCAGTGATATTTTCCAAAATTGTGTGTATTGGATAATTAATTCAGAAAACGAGTATGCACATTGTGCATCGCACATATCTATCCACTAGCTACTGGCATCACGGTGTCATTTAAAATTCATAATTTTCTGGCATAGCAGACCTTGTGGATTGGCGTGTGTGAGGCACAGGCGTGGTGGATTGACATATGATTTGTGACGTATTAACGGTAATGATGTGTTCTAACTTAATCATCTGATAAAAACAAATTTGTTTTAGGAAAGTGAAAAATAGATATTCAAAAGCTTTTATTCAAGAATATCTAAACTTTAGTTGGTTTTAATAAGAACAGAAAAACGAAAGAAACATATTAGTGAAGGTTTGACAAAAATCCATCAAAGGATAAGATAATGATTTAAGTTTTAATTGTTGTGACATCACGTACAAGCTGCTCTTACATTTGTTCTGGGTTTTTTTTTTAATGTCCATTTCATCAAACGGATATATACCCTTTTACTTGTGGATTTGAAATACCATTAAGACGCATGTTTTACACACATACCTCAACGAAAAAGATTAATTCCTTCATCCCAAACAGAATGAGAGCAATTTATGGAATCATACAGCACTTAACATACGGGATAGCAACTCGCAAGTGACGTCACAACATTGAAAATTTAAATCCTTTGATGGATTTTCGTCAAACTTTTACTAATATGTTGCTCAAATTGTTTTGATTTAATTAAAGCTAATTTAAGTGCTGGGTCGACTTTCCCTTTAAAATGATGGCATATCACAATTCTTGCGCCTGATACATTTGTATTCCTGAATTATAAAATATGTGCTTTTCACCATGATTCGCGTTCAAAATAGTTCGAGTTATATCTCATAGATCGAAAATGCCAACGGTTTTCTTTACCACCTGATTTCTGTATAGATTTATCTAAATATGTTAATTGGTTATCATGTGCATTCCGCACAGTATACACTTACATAATTAGTGCATGTTACTCAGGCAAAAATAAATGACATAATTTAACGTTGAATTAAGAAACCAAATAATTAGTACTTACTGTTGTGTAAACGAGAAACACTCAGCAAGCTCAGAGACGCGCTTTGATTGTAAACGTTCATTAAGTCAAATGACGCTCTCAACACAGTCCTTTTGTTCTGCCTTCCCTATTACGCATAAACACGTAACTGCATATAAACATGACTGTATTGTTAGTTGAAAGAATGTGGAACGCGGGCATTTCATAAAAGGTGGAGGTTGTTAGCTGAAACCCGTCAGTATACTGCTGCTGCTACCATCTACATCCCTTCGGGTGTTGTCACTGGTCCGTGTCTTAACCCTTCACGAGACAGGTGGGGATTATATCACCGTTAATACACACATACATCTCATAGGATATCAGTTGGTCTGAACACAAAGGGCGAACTTGCGGGTGTCACGTGGTCAATGCTGTGGATGGCATTGATTTGACGACATCGTTACATTGGGCAGTTTTGCACCTTTAACATACCGGATTTTATTGAGAAGCATACATACATAGAACGAAATAACAATAATAGTAATAAGCAAAATAATTGTGTGGTAACATCAGAAAGCAAATAACTACCACTTACTGTTGTGTAAACCCTGGCAAACACAAAACAAAATTTCGAATGGTGGGATTGTGTAAAAGTATTTTTACAGTATTTGTAGGAAACTTGGCAATAACCGTTCATACTGATTCTTCGTCAACCGTCGAGTATACATCTATTTAGCGACATGAAGCCTCATCAGCGTGTAGTACCGTCTTTAAGCGGGCTACCTCGTCAAGCTTTCGTCAACAGCACGCCAGTTATGTCAGCAAATCTTGATACCACGCAACCTGATCTCGATGCCGACAAGCTATGGCGACAGATCATGTGCCCAATCATGTTTAGCCTGAAGCTGTTTGGGTGTTATCACGACACGTTTTCTGCAGGGGATTTCCGGACCCGAGGATGTTCCTTCACCATAGGTCTGCTTTGTCAGAAGATGTACCATCTTCTCGCAATGCTCTTTCTCTGGTTTATTTTCGGCATGGCGATTTACACGTATCACATCGCCCCAGCGGATGAAAAACTTCCCGAAATCGCTAGAGCAATGTATGCGTTTACGGTCGCCTTTAACAGCAACGCCATGTTCTTCGTGAGCGCCGACCGGATGCCTTCGTTCATCACCGCCTGGAAGGCCTACATCCGTCGGTACCACGTGCGGGACGACGCGGCAATGAGAGGGATGCCGAGACGCCTGAGGCTGCAGATACGGGCTCTCGTGTTATGTGCCTTTGCAATGGGCGCCTACACATCCATTCAAATGATATACAAGATTTACCAGCCGCAGGATGAAAAGGGATTTGAATTATGTGCTCCATGGCCGAGCCATTTGGGGTGTCTGTTGGTTGTAGTCAAGCTATACTTCAATTGTGGCAGCTGGATGTTCCCATTGGTATTATTTGCCGGAACCTGTCGCCTGCTATGCGAGCAGTTCTCCGATCTCAAGAGCCGCTTCCTACAGCGATTTCCTGCCAGGGAAGCTGGCCTAGAGTCCTCCAACTCCTCCCCTTCTGCAGCAGACGACCTCGAATGCTTCCGTGAACAGCACGCCGATATCTGTAACTTGGTAGAGATCGCGGACAATGTCTTTTGGCCAATCCTTGCCGTCAACATCGTGTTAAGCTGCAGTGCTGCCATGTTCACGGCATTCTACCTCTTCATCTATCCCAGCAATATTCCGCTCTATATCTCATGGCTCATTAACTGCCTGGTTATGATCACCTTTATCTCCGTTTTCTCGTTTGGAGTACATGAACAGGTATAGTATTAATGATGCATGGGCTTGGGTCTGTAGGAATTATATACACATTAAGTTCACTTTGGATAGGTTTAACACAAGAGGCGAAGCCAAGTGTATAATATTTGTCTATTCTCAAGTAATCACTTGCATAAAACCATACGCACTTACGCATTAAATTCAAGATGACAAGGAAATGTCCAAACTTGAACCGGTCCAAAATCAAACATATGCCTAAATTAACAAAGCATATTAGTGTGTGATACTTAATGGACGATAAAATCAATGTTCGAAAATTAAGTCCATCTTAGTCGAGTAAACCTTTCAATTAATCGAACGGGCAATGATTCAATCAACTTATCATCCACCAACCAACCAATGAATCAGACACTTAACACATTAATCAATAGTAGACTCATCAATCAATCAAGCATCAACTAACCAATCCAACAGTCAAACTTTCCATGATGAGCCAATAGACCACCAAATGAACCCAATCGATCAAACATTTCATCAACCCACCCACCGATTGATCGATCTGCAAATATATTGTTCAATCAATAGATCAATCAAACAGTCAGTCTTGTTTTCCCTCGCATACAGGCGCACGCACTTCAACGCCACGTCCACGAGTTGAAAGGAGCGAGTAAGAACACAGCGCTGGCCGAGGTAATTCTCAGCATAGTAGAATATGCACATCCTACACATGCCTTACCAGAAACAGTTATTTATCACTTTCTTATTGACATATTAACTGAGTGTACAATTTTGTTCAGGAAACCTCTAATAAACATGTAATAATGAAATCAATGTCAATTAACTATGAATTATTTGTATACTTTGTGTTGTATTTCCATTGCATTGGAACAATTCATACCAAATGTAATTAACATGTAACACATGCGCAAGAAAAGATTTAGGATGAGCCTAACATAGTGTTGAAAGTACTTCGTGCTCCGTAATTTCATAGAAGAGGTTTAAGATTATAATTATGCAATTTTAGCTGGAAGCTGGTCACGTGTAGGAGTTATATATTACAGGACTGTATCTCTCTCTTAACCTAGTTGTCAAGTTCTGCCCTACTCTGACAAAAGAAAGCAATTGACAAATCACTCAAATCTGGATTGTTGTTACTCAGCAATCCCTACATATCATACGGCCAAAATCTGGACAAGAAATATTCATCTTGCTGCGAAATATTCAATCTAACATAATGTGGTGTTGCACTGATGCCAAGGTAATTGACAGACACATTTTACTCATTTACAAGAAAAGTCTCTTGTGTTAGTTGCTTCCTCTTGTCAAAATTGGGCAGAGTTGTGCATTCTTGATCGACTATCTTCTAGCAACCGACGAGCGCGTAGAATGGTAGGGGGAAATAGCTAAGTATATGAACCGATCATGTGATATGTCGCATGAAAATGTGTTTATATATATTTTTCCCCCACCCCCTCACCTTCCCCGAAGGTTCAGCTCCTGTTCTTGGCTCGGCTAGGCGGACCAGAGATAGGATTCACCTCCCTCGGATGCTTCGTCCTCACCAAAGAACGCGCTCTTAACGTAAGAACCATTTTTTCTCGCATCCCCAAATCCCCACATCTACTGGTAGACACGTATCATTATTGATAACACCCTATAACACCCTTATTCGTGACTGTTGTCATGTATGGAACATTTAGGAGGATGAATATACCTGTTGTTGTACTGATAGTATTGATAATAATCATATATCCATACTATAATCATATACTCATGAGCGAGCTCATGCGTTAACACATTGTGTGTGTGTGTTTCATTTTGGCTATGTCACAAGTTTGTAGAGAGTATTGAAAAACAAATTGCATTTAAATAATAAGGAAGATAGGTAATTGGATCATAAATGAATGAATCAGTAGTATCTGTTAATCCATGATTGGATAAAATGAAGTTGCGGAAACGTGACACGTGTTGAAGATTTTTTTTTAATTCTCTTTAAATTGGAATTGGGACCTGGAATACAGGCCCAGTAACACATTACTGGGCCTGGTGTTCCAATTAGTAATGGAAATTACTTTTTTTACTTTGTCCACAATAGTCCTCTTTGAGTTTTTAGGAGTGATTACTTAAAACTCGGCAAACTGTTTCCGTATGAAGTCATTACTGAATGAAGACTAAATTAGCTCCTGGAATTGTACAACTAGTCGATCTGTGATATTTACATTTAGGTCATCACTACGCTGGTCACCTACTTCACCATCCTGCTATCGTTTAAGGATGACTTCTCAACCGAAAAGCCCTCGACATCAATGGCCACGGGTACGCCACCCATGACGACAATGTGACACCGTTGAAAAATGCTGACCGAAACAGGAAGGCGGCGTCATCCGCGAATCAGTGACAGGGCGAAACCCGCTAGGAAAAACATAAATCTATTGCTATCAATTATCTTCATAATTCATAATGTAATAAACATATGGAATGTTTTGAGGCCTTGGTGTTACCATTTTCGCAATGTCAGATCAGTTTTTAGTTTTTATATTTATTAAATACTGTCAATGATAGATAACTAAAATATTTGAAGCGTATAAGCAATTAGCATGACTTTCCACACCAGAATGCACAAAGGGGTAATAATCTGTTTTGAGCTGAAGACGGGACTATCACGATTTGACAACGAGAGGGTTAAACTACAGTCATGCATGTGTTGAGACCGAATGCCGATGTTCTAAATGCACTGGCCGATGGTTGACTGTCAGCGGTTGTAAAAAAAATCGCCCTTTGTTAAAGGTTGTTGGGTGTGGCATGGCTTGGGTGTGGCACGGCTCGACATCAATGACTTCGGGTACACCACCATCATCTGCGAAACCGTTAGGGAAAAAACCGAGAGGCGAGGAAATAAACTGCAAATGTCTTGATAAGTACATTAAATTTCCATGTATACTTCCATTGTGCAAGACTTAATAGTCAAGTCTTGAAACTTTTTACGAGATAACCAATGTGCATGATCATTTGTAGAGTTTACAACATTGTACATTTCCCCTTATGAATATATCCTTGAAATCGTTTCTTCTTGTAGGAACAATGGAACACCGTACCGACGTTAATAAGTCACAAGTTAACAGCAATTTACCTAGGACACGTCAAGACTTTATAAAGTTCTAGAATGATATTCCATTTTGCGAGATAATACATGATCATAATGGAAACATACGTATTGACAACGCTTTGAGACTTAACTCGTACTTCGTAGCAATAGTCATATTAACATGATAAAATAATGATATATTGCTTGATAATAACAAATAATTATATATACATACAAAATAAATGATTCATTGGACATATGTTTATGCACCAAAGTGTGCTACTTTGATACTTAGAAGGAATTATTCATATCAATACTTTGTAGTTTGGGTGCAATTCAAAACTTGAACTTACGTAGTACAGAAAATAGGTCTTTTGCGTTAATATCCTAGTATATTTTAGTTATAGTTATTTATATTTTTATAGTTATTTATATCAGTAATCAATTACTTTTGACAATATGCAATATGTAGTATTCCTAAGATATTATATTACATGTAACGTGTATCAACTTCTTAAATGCGGCTTTGTTTTGTACTGAGTGTTTGTTTCTTCATGAAAAGTACACAGATGATCTACTTTAAAAGAAAAACACATATGAAAACAATTAATTAAATATACATCAATTCATTAAATGAAACGAGAAGTCACATGTGCATAAGATATCTAATCAAAAAGTGTTATTTTATCTAAGTTCTCAAATTGTGTTAGTTTGCTGTAGTATTCCCCTTTTAAATCAAATACTGTTCTTTTTTTTTTTAGTCATTAGTTTTTTTTTTCAGTCATTAATATGATCTCATGTAAATACTTTTGTTTGTAATATAATATAACAATCTTAAATGTTGTAATGGTATGTTATACTTGATTTTTAGAATGGCTTTTAAATATATTTCAATCTCATAGAGAAGTATTGATTTTGGTATAAACATGAATCTTATAATTGTAGACATAGGCTATATCATTTAATTCTTAGAATCATACTTTTGTTTTGAATAACTCAAATCATAAGGTGAAAGTGTATGAACTCTTTTGTAGCCTGTCATTTAACCGCGAATTAACATATTTCAAACATTACAGTATATGGTCTGTGTTATATAACCATTATATCATCCCTTCATTGTAAGCAATATAGTCATTGGCTGCAAAACATGCTTGTAATAAGAAACCGGTATTGCCTCGAAAAGAATGAATATGGTGTCGCAGAACACACAGGCAAACGATCATATCTTCAACATAAAGCGGGAACATTAATAAATCATGACGTCAACAGGGTAGCGATAAGGGGCTTCAGGCTGTGGAAAAGGGGGCGTTTGGATAATTGGGGTTATCGATGCCCGGGTCCCGGGAGAGGTCGGGCTTAGGGTCGGTCGAGCTACCGTTCTTGTAGGTCATCGCGGCGGGGAAGTCTTTCGACGCCACTGACTTGTTACGGTAATGCAGGACGCCAAGGGCCACGAAGACCAGAGCAGCGACACCCAGTAGGACCCCCAAGACGATGGCCGTGGTGGTCGCCGTGTCCACGGGCTTAGATCCGGTAACTGGGCGGTAGGAGAGAGCGGTGTTAAGAGCGGCATTTGAACCAGTGCTAGGCTAGTGTCGGGTACTCACAATGAGAGCCCCCGCTTTGATCATTGCTTCTTCCTTTACTAATATAATTTGGAACAAGTTGTCTTCACAATGTGCTCATATGACGTCACAATCCGGTATTCTATGCCTCATACACGCTCTACAGACAGCTCATAGGGTGTCTAGTATGTATGTACCTATATGGGATAAATACGAACTGTACGGAAGCTCTGAAGGCTATTTATGTTAGTAGAAGTTTGGAGTGTTGCTGCTTTTTTTGTATTTACACAACTTTTTAACAATTTATCAAAATTCATCTCACACGTTCACCAATCTTCGAATCTGATTTTGTCTAGTTTTTGGGCTTTTGTTGGGTTCTGTTCTATTCTACATGAAGGTGTATCTCTAACTTAATACTCACACTCGCCACAGTATCCAAAGTAGAGGTAAACGTTATCGACAATCGCCACGCCGTCTGAACTGGCACCAGTAGTAGCCATGAATAACAGCTGTCAAAACAAGTAGCCAAAGCATCGGTCATCGGTAAATTGTGAAATATTAATAATATTATGAAATATGATTTCATACCGCCTTTTTTTAAAACTCCTGGCACATTTAATCATGTAAGTTCTTGATGTACGTACAGGTGTATCATCTTTTTCTCGATGCAAGTTATGATAACAATTATGACAATAATAAGTGATAATTATCATCATGCTACTGCAAACAATAGCCACATCGTATATCAAGATATCTCTGTTGATATCTGTCAAGCGGTCCATCTTAAGATAGTCAGGCATGTGATAATCATGTTGGCTCATTGGTGTTTTTTATTTAATTTACAGATGTTATACTAAAAATGATTAAACACCACACTACGGCGCCCTTGCATAAAACTTACCATTAATGGTAACTCTGTCATCAATGGTAACTACCACGGTAACATCGCTCAATAGCCAATCAAATTCAAGGTTTCCATAGAAGTTGCCATTGATAGCAAAGTTACCATCAATGGTCGGGTTTATGCAACAGGGCGCAGGTTTTTACGCTGTTATTGGCATTACTAGCAGGAGTGTCTTGTCTTACGTGCGTTGGCTATGGCTCTCCTCTAAACGCAACCTCCATTTTAATCTCTTTCCGAGAGACGAACAAGAAAGCATTACACATGTAACAAGGAACTAAATAATAAATGCATCATATTATACAGGTACAGAAGACAGTACAACAGAAAGTAAACCGTGTGATTAAATCTCAGTCCTAGATTATATATACAGTAAACTTGTATGTGTTAGACAAAAATGGTGCTCAATTAGACTATTGTATCTTACTTGTGCGAGTTGTATGTCTATGACACATTAAAGGTAATATTCATAGGAAATAAAATCAAATAAATATAGTTTATTTTATGATTGAATGAGTTATTAAAGCAATGTATGCAGCTAACATGCCACGAGAGTGTTCAGTTTTGTGTTTAATGAAAGTAAAACTTTACTAAATTGACTCTCTTCCTGACCTACGAAATCGCCTCAGGGAAAGTGGCGTTGTGTGTACGTCACAGCCGGGATACGCTTCACAATGACATTGTGTATCACACCTGTTCATCCACTAGCAACTGCCATCACAATTTCATTAACAATGCATGATGCTTCTGGCGTAAAAGAAGCTGCGGATTGGCATGTTTGATGCACAATAACGCCTCCCGTTTCTTACGTCAGACCTAAAGGCCGTTTCGGATGACAGTCGGGCAAATTTGTCCCCGAGAATACGGTGATTGTTTTCACCCTAATTTCGCTTTTTGAAAAATGATTATTGTTTGAATGTCATCCGAGCTCATTGTATGGCTTATAAGCTTTCTGTAGATGAATATCTTCATTTTTTTTGGATTTTCTATGAATATCACCTTTAAGAGTTAAATGTCGTCCGTGAATTGCATTCCGAATACGTAACAGTCTCTGAACTTACCATACTGTTCAGATTAAATATTCAATGAACATGCTTATAGATAGATAAACAAGGGTCTCCTGCATTTACCCGGAACTCAGTGGAGTGGGTACTCGCTGGAATCGTGTACTCGACAAAATTCATCGACGTCGACGAGCTGAACGAGCGGATAGGCGTGATCGTGCCACTGAGACTCTGTGACATGACGTCGAGCGTCATGCCATTGCTGATAGCGTACATGAAGTTGAGGCAGTGGTCGTTGTTGAGAAGTTTCAGTATGGGGGACTGGAGAACGGCCGTTTGGACTGCTGTACCATTAGATTGGGTGTATGCGAAGGATCCCATTCCTAAAATGTTTATTAGAAAAAGTAAGATAATAACAATAATGAATAGAAAGGAATAAATGATACATTGAAAACATCCGTGATTTACATCTCTTTAGAACTATAATTATAACTAACTCTAGCCCCCTAAAACAAAGTTCCGCAAGTCAAGTTGGAGGGATGATATAGCCTATTAATGCTTGATTCACCATCGTATGTGAATGTGAAATCTTTAGACTTTTTGATTATCCTTTTTTTGTATTAATGTTCCATTTACCGTGATATTGTAATCATGGAATGTCGAGAACTTCTGAATAAAGGGTAAAGTCAGAAGTGACATCTTGCAAGATTCAACACCAAAGATGACGTTTGTTTTGGAGGTGGCATTGTGTTTTTGAATAGGCCCGTGGTGGCAGTGCATGTATTACATGAATGTCAACGGTTTAGTGTTCGTTTTTACCATAATCGAGGGGGGGGGGGGGGGGTAATGAGGAGGTCAAAAGACACGGAGAAATGACATGCCCCCTTTTGTAAAAAAAAATACCAAAAAAGGCCAGTGAGAATATCGGTTTATCACACAGTCTGCTTTGAGGAATCGACCGCTATGCCCAAGAAATCTGTGAGACAGATTTGCGGAAATTTGTTGCAAACAACAGTGTCAGCCAAGCCTATCTAACATGACGTCACAATACAAATAATATCAAAATCTCTTACCCGGCCAAGACATAGGAGGTGTTTCCCCCACGAGTGCGTCATACCAGACCCAATCCAGCTGGTCATTGCTAGACTGTTCAAAGTCACACGCAGCTATCCCGTACTCGAAATTACATGTGATAGTGCCTGGGTAGCCGCCGCAGGGACCAGGTATGAACTTGATATCGTCCAGGCCGATATCTCCCCGGTAGTTGTTACCAACGGTTCCCTCGAAGAAGATCTGTCATGGGGATTGGTGAGAGGGGGAAGGTGGTATTCAACATAACATCGTAAGTACGAAGGTCAGTCACGTACTGAGCTTTTGAAATTTCAATTTTGTGAGGTGCTCTCCCATGATTTCATATTATGTGCAGTAAAATTCCACAAATGGCTCTTTTTCTGTGTTTCACAACGGACTGATTTTTTTCCATGCAGGTATGTGTGTCAAAAGTTATTTCTAGCGATGTTTGAAATGCACAGGTTCATATCTTTTGAGAAAATGCGCATTTAAAAGAAAAATTGTACATAACATATTATGGGAGAGCACCTCGCACCTGACGTCACAAAATCAAAACTTTAAAAGATCGTGTCTTTCTTATCCTTTGGCGGATTTTCACCAACCTTCGCTAATGTTTCTTTCATATGTCTGTTTTAAACCCCATTGGAACTCTCTTCTCAATACTAAGTTTAGAGAGAAGCTCCTATATATATATATACCCATAGTATTTACACAACATTACATTGTTAGCATGCAAAAGTTAACAAAAACTCTTGTTAAAACTCGTGTTAAATTTTAATATAGGTGTGCTTCTCTGCGTCATTAACGTGGAGAAGGCCCATGCTCCCATTGTTTGACTAGTTACACGTTGTATCTTCCCCGCTTCTCAGTGTAAATGTTCTCACCTTTTTGTTCATTTATTCATTGATGTTTTCGTGAATTTGTTGGTCAATCTTTCATCGTATGTGTGGATCCCTATGTTACAACCTTTTGCACCCATAGATCCAGGACTTTGAACTATCAAAAGGGGGTGCAGACTGCTTTTTTGTTGTTGTAAAATGTTCTATTAAGCTGCATGATAAAGGGCAAGTCCACCATAAAGATTTTTGTACGAAAAACCGGCTATTTAATTAAAGTATTTAATTCAATTCAATTCAATTCAATTCTTTATTCATTTAACAAACAATAATAAACAACTTTCATGAACAATGAATATAAGGCATCACCAGAAAGCCGATGGCTTGTGAGGTGTGATAACCTTTAACATGTGGTTCAAAGCACATAAGTATGAAGTTAAGTTGGTTTTGATAAAAGCAGAAGCAGGAAAGAGACAGAATAGTGAATGGATGACAAAAATCGGTCAAAAAATAAGAAAGTAATGATTTCTCTAAGTGTTAATCTCGTGACGTCACATGCGAGTTGCTCTCCCATATGTTGTGTACTATTTCTTTTAAATGGCCATTTCCACAAAAGGACAAATACCTTTTTACCTGTGCATTTGAAATATCACTAGACAGGTATTTTACACATATACCTCTACGAAAAAGATGTATTCCTTTATCAAAAACAGAAAGATGAGCAATTTATGAAATCATGCAGAACACAAGATGTTGGAGAGCAACTCGCAAGTGACGTCACAAAATTGAAAATGAAGAGAGTCAAATCTTTCTGATCCTTTGACGGATATTCGTCAAACATTCTGTAATATGTGTACTTCGTGTTTCTTCTTTCATTAACACCAATTGAACTTCAGGTAGGAGTTTCACTTTAATACGTGTGGTCTGGATCCGCCAATGCATGTGTAGAAATTAAACGAGCGCAGTAAGTATACGATCTACCAAGTAGCGGACTCACCGTAACAGGCCCATACTTCCTTTCGACGTCGACGTTGTACGGCTGCCACCCCGACCCGGCCGGGCCAGTCAGGCGGGCAAGCTCCTTCTCGGGGTAGTAGTCACCTTTCTCGATGACGGACAGCGATGCCGTGTCGCTACCACTCATATGGTAGAAGAACTCCAAGCAGTAGCTGTCGTTGAAGCTATCCATGACTGGCGAGATCAGGCGGGCCATGTCGCCGGGGATGCGGGGCTGGGAAGCCTCCAAGTACATGTAGTGGCCTGCAGTAGCATGTTGATTGGGAAGGGTAGGATAGGGAGAGGGGGCCAGTTCGAGTCATTATATCCATATAAATATACAAGATAGTATATAAAAACAAAATGAGCACACTGGGAGAAAGATTTGATAACAATAAATTCTTTGTTAACTTAACAAATCTTAACACCGATCCAATCCACTCATTCAGTCTTACCTTTACAAATCTTAACACCGATCCAATCCTTTCATTCATTCTTACCTTAACACAGTTAAACACCGATCCAATCCATTAATTCATTCTTACCTTAACAAAGCTTAACACCGATCCAATCCATTCATTCATTCTTACCTTAACAAAGCTTAACACCGATCCAATCCATTAATTCATTCTTACCTTAACACAGCTTAACACCGATCGAATCCATTCATTCATTCTTTCTCCATCAAAGCTTAACACCGATCCAATCCATTAATTCATTCTTACCTTAACAAATCTTAACACCTATCCAATCCATTCATTCATTCTTACCTTAACACAGTTAAACACCGATCCAATCCATTAATTCATTCTTACCTTAACAAAGCTTAACACCGATCCAATCCATTCATTCATTCTTACCTTAACAAAGCTTAACACCGATCCAATCCATTAATTCATTCTTACCTTAACACAGCTTAACACCGATCGAATCCATTCATTCATTCTTACTCCATCAAAGCTTAACACCGATCCAATCCATTAATTCATTCTTACCTTAACACAGCTTAACACCGATCGAATCCATTCATTCATTCTTACTCCATCAAAGCTTAACACCGATCCAATCCATTAATTCATTCTTACCTTAACACAGCTTAACACCGATCGAATCCATTCATTCATTCTTACTCCATCAAAGCTTAACACCGATCCAATCCCTTTACAACGTCAGCAAAATGGTGTCAAAGGTCAAGGCTGGTAATGTATAATAACGGGCGGCGGTAATCATAATAAAACTGTCCTGCCGTCACCATCGGGTCCGGTATATATCAATTTTTGACGAATATCATTGTCAGTTCTTTACTCTCCCCCAATCAAGAATGGATCCATGGTACTGGTAGAAGGGCACTCCATCGATTACGGTTCCCTTAATGTACCACTACCCCCCCCTTAACTTTTACATACCCCCCCCCCCCCCCCCCCTCAGTTTGGGCTGTGTTGTTAAGGCCACAGCATACAACACGATCCGCTCAGTGTCAGTAGTGCGACTCGATCTGCGACTGGTTGAATCCCACAACCCGCCCCCGGTCATAGGATTAGTGTAAAGTAGATGACGTCACATTTCCAGTCGCAGGGCCTTACAACGGCGGAATCGTGGCTAAATCGTTACGTGTGCGGTGGCCCTTACCTGTCTCATCGCCGATGGTGTGGTCTGCCTGCGGGCCAGTGCCATCCGTGCCGGTAGCTCCCGTGTTCCAGAACCAGTCAAAGGTATCGGAATTACTGGTGTATTCCGTGATGGACTGTGTGTAACCGCACATGTCCTGTTCAAAGTCGCAGTTGGCTACCATGGGGAAGTAGCCGCCCGTCGGGCCTGGCATTTTAAAGACACAAGAGGGCAGTAGCTGCATCACGACACATGTACTTTAAATCTTTATGTGTCATATAAAAAGTATTTTTTTCACCAGTAATGGGTACAGATCCCATAGAGCAGCATGTTGTCTGACACAGGAAGGGCCAATGTTACATCTTGTACAACACCAACATAATTTGGGTAGCAATTGTGTTTTTTTGTTTTGTTTGTTGTTGTTGTTTTTTGCTTTTCTTTGTTTGTTTGTTGTCCGTGCGTAAATATCTTCAACATACTGTACACCAGGGAGGTGTTACGAAGGAGTAGAAACTCGAGCATAATATATTCAAACATCTAAAGCGTGCTCATAAATGTCAAAAGCATTCCATAATCATGACAATGCTTTGATTTTCCATGTGCCGGGCCGACATTTCGCTGATGTCAACTTGAAAAGAAATTTCTTTAATTTCCCATTTTTTCTGTAGACGTTTTGTTTTTGACAAATTTGTTTGCAAACTTTAAAGAAGTTACCGGCAGATAATGACAGATCCTTTACTCTGCTTTTGTTTCGAAAAGTATTGAGGAATAATTAAAAATTGGACATAAGCTATTTGTATTACTGACAAAATTGACCAATTTCTTCACTCTCCGACAACTTGTGCATTTAGGGGATTCAACTACTCTCAAAATGATATATTAAGCTGTGTATTATCATTAACGGCGTTTGTGTGTGTTTGCGTGCAACAGAGATATTTCACTTGAAAAACTTGTTTATTTGTGTTTGCTGATACCTCTTATGCTCATGGAAGTATTAATGCCATTAACAGAACGGGACAAGCGAAATGAGACTGTACATTTCTTTTGTTCTCTCTGAGAAGCCGTTGCCACACAATCATGTTCATAATTGTTCAAACACCTGAACAGCACCTGTTGAGAACACATAACTTTTCAGCGGCTTGGCACATGGGTTCAAAGCAAGAAAATTGCTTCATATCCTTCCATAACACATCCCTGTGTACACATACTATGCGTGTTTTATATGCGAACCCCTGGTCAAGACCCATTATACGTACTTGTACATGCACCACTCTGTAGCGACACATCGTCAACCGCAATGTCGGCACCGTACGTATATTTTCCCACGGTGCCCTCTAGCATAATCTGTTA
Source organism: Arbacia lixula (assembly GCA_963669155.1). Taxonomy (NCBI): domain Eukaryota; kingdom Metazoa; phylum Echinodermata; class Echinoidea; order Arbacioida; family Arbaciidae; genus Arbacia; species Arbacia lixula. The sequence continues at coordinate 3,877,560 of OZ022578.1, read as the reverse complement.
GCAGGGAAGAATGAGTGAGAACAGAGCTTTAAGTGACATGATCAATGAACGACATATTCAGAGAGGAGAACTTCATTTGAAACGGTCATTTTAAGAACGTTTTCTCGTTGTGAAATACAAATGTAAAGAATGAAATGAATGAAAGTAAGTAGATCTCTCAGGCCCCCTACCCTCCTTCTTCATCCTCCTCCTCCTCCTCCTCCTCCTCCTCCTCCTCCTCCTCCTCCTCCTCCTCCTCCTCCTTCTCCTCCTCCTCCTCCTCCTTCTCCTCCTACTCCTACTCCTACTCCTCTTCCTCCTCCTCCTCCTCCTCCTCCTCCTCCTCCTCCTCCTCCTCCTCCTCCTCCTCCTCTTCCTACACATCTTCTTAGTCAATATTATCAACATTTTAAATATTGATAATGATACTGAAAAATAGAATACGAACTACAACAGCAAACCTAGAAAATACCTACAGGGATTCGACTACTCTGTCTCCGAGGGTGGTATAAAGTAAGAGAAGGAAAAGAGGGAGAAAAGAGATACAAAGAGAAAGAGAGAGAGAGGGGGGAAGGAGGGATGGGAAGGGAGAGAGAGAGAGAGAGGGGGGGGGGAGAGGGAAGGGGGTGGGAGATAGAGAAAGAGAGAGAGAGAGTGAGAGAGAGAGAGAGGGGGAGAGGGAAGGGGGTGGGAGATAGAGAAAGAGAAAGAGAGAGAGAGAGAGAGAGAGAAAGAGAAGGGGGGAGTGTGTGGAGACAGAGAGGATACAATGAAAATCGTTTATTCTTGCAAGAAGGATATCAAGAATCATGAAAGAGATTTGTGGCAGAGAGAGGAGAAAACTGCTACGCACATAGAAACTCCTGGTGGACGCTGGCACCCGAACCTGCCCCTGCTGCCACATTGACCCGCGATCACCGTACAGTTGAAGGTTCGGGTCTAAGCCCATTGTCAAGCCATACTCTGTGATGAAGACGTTGAGGAACGCGGTCTGGTAACCGTTCATATAATACCAGAAAGTGAAGCAGCGCTCTCCGCCGGCCGGCCGGACCAGGGGCGAAATCAGCTCGGCTCGGCTCATTGACGGAATATTGACGTAGGTGTTGATTAGTATGTAGAACCCTAAGGAGGTGAGATGGGGTTGAAAGATTTTTTTTTTATTCTGTTATTTTTTTAAAATTTAATTTAATTCAATATATGTATATATATATATATATATATATATTTTTTTTTTTTTTTTTTTTTTGGGGGGGGGTTAACATTGATTGAGGAGTAAGGGACGGAGAGAGAGAGAGAGATGGAGGCAGAGAGAAAAAGGGTGGGGGTAGGGTGGCGGAAGGGTGGTTAGAGGGAAAAGGTGAGGGATGAGAGAGGGAAATATGAAAAAGAAGGGGGTTGAAGGGAGGGATCGGAGGGGAAAAGATAAGGAAGAAGAAAAAGAAGAGAAGAAAAGAAGGAAAATATGTAAGAGAAGAAGGGATGGAGAGAGGTATAAGGTGAGAGAGATAGGAGAGAGAGAGAGTGGAGACGGGTAAGAAAAAAAAGACAGATGATATGATTAAACACGTTTTCTTCTGCGAGAAAGATACCCATATATTTATTCTTGCAAAAAGGGCACTCATTTGACCTTCTTTTTTGCGAGGGGCAGGTTTGAAATTTGAGGAGGGAGGAGCATGAGCCCCCCCCCCCCCCACTCTCCCCAACTCGGTTGCACTGCCCCTTCACGAACGTATCTTCAAAGCATGTAGTTGAGTATAATAATGATAGTCTTAAGTTGTAATTCCGGAACATAATACGAACATGTATTTCTGGATAGGCATTCACGATGACGTCAGCGTTCATAACCGAACATACGTAGGATATTTTTTTTTTTTTTTTTTTTTTTTTTTGGGGGGGGGGGGCATCAAACAGAGGAAGACAATGAACCGCTTACCGTCGTCGGTGCCCAGAGTGTGGTCAGCTGGGGGCCCGCTGTTGTAGTCAGGGGATGGGCCCGCGTAAATGGACCAGTCGAATTCATCCCGCAAGCCCTGCGTCCATCCGCACAACGGGTTGGCCTTGTTGTCGAAGTCGCATGCGATGTTGGCCGTGGTGGGCGGTGTGGTGGTCGGGTTAATGAACGAGGGGTCTAAAAAGTGATGAAGAGTACAATTAATAATAGCGCTCTATATCAGAATACACACAATGTTATGCACCACAACTTGATATATCTAAGATTTAACGACTGCTATTCCACCACAATCATGACAAAATCTGTATCTGTTGTTAGAAACATTTACGTACACATATTCACGCCATGTAAAGGTATACCTTTGAAATATATAGATTTATTCAGATATTCTGTAATTGTTTTTACTGATCAAATACTTTGCTATTTATTTTGATAAATTATGTAACTAAATAAATACATAAATCAAATAATCAATCAACCAATTGACCAGCCAACCAACCATCCATCCAATGAATAAATGAATAAATCAATCGGCCAATCGATCAATCTATCAATCAATCACTCATTCACTCAATCGATCAGAAGTTGTTTGGAAGGCGATGACTTACGCTGTGGACACTGTTCTCCCTGATACACAGCGACGTCATCGATGGCTACATCGTCCCGGTAGTGGATACCCGTGGTTCCTTGGAATGTCACCTGAGACGAGGAGAGACGTAGAGGAGAATGGGGTGCTCGCAGCTCTCATAAGTACGACAAGAACGACATGTATGTTTTATAATCGTATTTCAAAATTATGTGACAAAATAATTGATGTATCATCACGATGATTACAATGTTCATTTATATACATGCGTGATTCAATGTTTGTTTGGAGGAAAATCTAATCTTCAGATCAGGCAGGGCCTCGTAAAATAAAGATTTGCAATTAATCGCAAAATGGCGACGGCCAATCAACATCATTGCTGCATGCGCTTTTTGTTTAAAAGACTGACCAGTAACCAGTCAGAATTTGTCTTTTATATTTGCTATTGGTCTTTCTGTGGTCGTCACAACTAACGCTTACCCTGCACGGTGTGAAGTCAGGCGGGATCTCATGGCGGGTCCTGCGCCAGTAGTCGCCGTGGTTTCCCTGGTAGCTGACCAGCGGGGCAACGGGGTCGGACTGGCCCTCTGGTTGGCAGTACACCTCCAACTTCTCCTCGTCCGCGCCGTAGAGGTGCCACCAGAACTCCAGACAGCTGGCTCGGCTCTGCACCGGCACCACCGGTGACACCAGGCGCGCCGTCAAACGGTGCCCAACCTCCCCGTAGATGTACATATAAAACCCTGCCGAGCGATAGCGATGGCGATAGCAATATTAATGTTCTGTTCTCGACCCTTCATAATTTCCTCGAGTCAACATCTGTTCTCATCATTTTCCCGCCATGCGATGAGTTATCATATTTTGCATAATGATTGTTTTCCTGTCAATAATTGATAATGCTTCATCAACCATACCGTGCACTAATGTTCGCATGTTTTCCTTTGACATCAATCTCTCTATGAAAGAAAAAAAAATGATACATGTGTAGCGGCACCCAGACCCATGATGCATTGCAAGATTAATAAATATATTAATCGACAAACTAACCATTCTTGATGAGTGTATACTTGTATTGGCTTACAATGCAGTTTGCTAGCTAACTGATCAAATCACAATTAAGCAAACAACCAACTAACTTCTAAACATGCAATTAAACACTTTATAATTCATCTACTCAATAGCTAGCTAACTGAATAGATATAACTAAATATTGTAAATGGTAAATTTGATAATTAGCTATCAGATTAAATCTCAAGAAATTGAACACACTCACTCACACACTCACTAACAGGAGCTAATAAGTATATACATACATAGGTAAGTTACTGACTATCCTACTGAGCAACTAACTATAAACTCTACCAAGTCTTACCGAATTCGTTCTGCAGCGTGTGGTCGAACAGGGGCCCACCGCTGCTCTCTTGGCTAGCTCGGCTCTGCCACAACCAGTCCGCCTGGTCCGTCTGATCTTGCGTGTAGCCACACAGCTCGACCTCCTCAAAGTCACAGTTGCCCTCTACCAGGTTGGGGTTGGGTGCATCTACGGCGGGGGGGGGGGGTCAAGTATGGAATAGGGTGTGTTAGGATTGGACGGAGCCAAGTGTTGTTACGGACATATTATGGAAGCATGGTGAAAACAACTCTATCATGTCTATCATAAGCTTTTCGGTCAATCTTTACTTACATTGTCATACGCTATTGATTCATTCGTACATTAAAACTTCATACAACAATAGTACGGCACACAAGGGGCTAGAGAAAATTAGTTTATCGTTTCCAGTTGATTGTTCATGCACATTAAATCAAATAGAAATTTATTTTCTCATTTGTTGTAATGATGGATGGAACGCCTATCCGACATAATCAATGTTTAAGTTTCAATTCAATGCTGTAGAGTGCGTTGTCGTCCACACGTGTATGCGTTCTGTGTAACAACCACTGTGATGTTGCATGCTAACATAACGCAACACCCACAACAGCCACGAGATGGCTCGTTCAAGCTCCCGAGCGGAATTGGAACTCTGGCTTTCCACGTTTAATATGTTACCAACGTTGGGACTACATAGTGTTCGTGAAAGTGCATTTGTGACACCTTTATTTTCGGTAAGTCCACATCTACCTGAGATGATTTGTAATGAATGTTAATGGCCTGCGTCATAGCATATACACGGGACGGACGCAAAGGGTACGGGATGTTCAGCCAACCGTGACGGTTCTACCCTCACGTTTCATCGTGATCTGTTAGCGCTTTCACAGTTTCTGAACGCGACGGCAACACACACTCGATATCCAAGGCCTATACCGTTTGGCGTAACCGTGGTGAATGTTATTTAAACCGACAAGGTTTTAGGTTGAGCATGCGCAGATCGATTTTCATCTCAACTTAACCGTACACTTTGCCTTTCATCCTGTCTGCGAAAGTGCCATATTGTTTTTGGACACCCTACTCAACGTCATATCAAGGTTGATATACGGAAAGGCCACCAACATGGACAGCACTTGATCGAAAACTGATCCATTTATGATTTCTATCTGTCAGATAATGATAACATTGCGTTGACGATTTGAAACATTCACCCTCCTATTAAGAATAAACCCACAATATTGCCTTTCGTTGGTAATCTAACTTCCTTAGCAGGTCTATATAATCCACTCATTTGATTTGCCCTGATGGTGTGACATACATGTAAATGACATATAAAGCGTTTGCCACACTCAGGCAAAATTTCGCTGGCTCACAACAATTGGATTCAGAATGATTGCGAGATGAGTCTTCCGTATTCAGTGACCATGCACATTATCTTACGTATGGCATCTGTTGTCCAAAGGCCTGTACGGATGATGACGAACGTTCTTAGAGTGCTTAAAGGGCATATATTGTACTGGGAAGGCAAGAAAGCCTTCAAAATGTAATTGTTAGTAATCTTCTTGCCAATGGTCTTAAATTCATGTATTGTCCATTTTAGAAGCTTACTGAAAGTTATTTGCCCTCAAATGATCCACATATGGAGTAATTAATGATTAATGATTAAATACTCAAATTGTTCGGGCCGAACATTTTGAGGATTTGCGATTTAATCACTCATTACTCCAAATGTAGATCATTCGAGGGCAAATAACTTTCAGTAAGCTTCTAAAATAGACAATACATGAATTTAAGACCATTGGCAAGAAGATTGCTAACAATTACATTTTGAAGGCTTTTTTGCCTTCCCAGTACAGTATTATGCCCTTTAACGCAGCGACAAACATCATGTACATGGACAAACGTCACTTTTTTTGCTGCTATCACGAATTGATACGAATTGTAGCGAATAATAGTATTATTAGAAACACATTATGAACACGAGGGAGAAACGGCAAATGCGTAAAGCTGAAGAAAAGAGCTACACGTGATAATATTCTAATCACGCACAGAACGCACTGCGTACACGAAATGGCATCACACGTACTACTGCAAATCTTGAAGACTTACGATGTCCTGGGCATTTGGTGCCGCGTTCGACCTCGATATCATCCAGTGCTATATCACCAGTGTAGCTGTCTCCTTTGAAGGCTTCAAAGATAAGCTATTAATGATGTCGATAATGACGTCATATGAAAGGAAAGTTGAAAATGTGAGAATAATCATTGGGTGAAATAATCAAATAAAATATATATTCATATTGTCTATCGCTATATACACAACACTAACTTGAAACTTCTACGGAAACATGTTGAAAATGGCACATTTTTCGCTGCTGTAGTGGAGAGATTATCCAAGATTTAAATTAGTTTGATCCAAAAATGATCGAACGTGCATTCACTTTTTATTTGTAAATGTTGCTTCCACACTGTGCAGCATTGAGAGGACTGTGTTCAAGACATAGGCCCCGTTGCATAAAACTTACCATTAACGGTAACACTGTCATCCATGGTAACACCGCTCGACGGCCAATCCAATTCAAGGTTATCATATAAATTGCCATTGGTAACAAACTTACCATCAGTAGTAAGGTTTATGAAACAGGGCCCTGGTCATGGAGATGGTGGTAAATGCTCGTAACTCTTGCAGAGAGATCATGGGTTAAAGCCCGTAGCCTAATCCATGGTGCTTGGTTCATAGTATGCGGGCCCCTCCCCTCGTCGCCTAGTCTGGAGTCTTCAGATCGATCAAAATACACCTACCGAGGAACTTTCATGAAGCTTGAGGTCAACCTCGGCCTCACCCCCTTGTCACCTACTCTGGAGTCTTCAGATACTTCAAAATACACCTACCGTAAAATCTTCAGCGAGTGTGAAGTCCACCTCGGCCCCCCTCCATTTGTCGCCGCGGTTCCCCGTGAGGGACCAGACGGGATCGCCGCGCGTTACATCCGAGGTACTTAGCACGTAGATGTTCAGGGTACCGATAGAGTCCCCGTACATGTGGTAGAAGAAGGTCAGACAGATCTCTGGGCTCCCGTCGTCCATCCCCTGGATGAGCGGGGTCGCGATGCGGACCTCCCTCCCGTTACTCAGGCTCGAAGCTTCGAGGTACACGTAGAAGCCTGTGAACGAAATCACCGAGGATTGGTGTGTTGATTGATAGATTGATGGGTGGTGAGATGGACGAATGGACGGATGGACGGATGGACGGATGGACGGAGGAATGGGAGGAGAGAGGGGGATGATGGGATAGATGGAGGGAGGTAGGGAGAGAGGGTGGATTGGATGGATGGAGGGAGGGAAGAGTGGGTGGAGAGATGGGGGGGGGGGGAGTGGGTGGATGAATGGATGGATAGTGGGATGGAGCGATGGAGGGATTGAGGGATAAATGCATGTAAAGGTGGATAAAGGAAGAGATGAATTAGCTGGCTTGATGGATGAAGGGGTGGACAGCGAAGAGTTGTGTGCCATATTCCATCTTGCCGATCTTGCCACGTAAATAGCTTACCAGACTGGCAAGGAAAATAAGGGAGGATGGATATTTGAAAGATTAATTGAAGAAAGGAGTGAATGAGATGTGGAGAGGTGGAAGGAGGGATGGATGGATTGATACATAATTGGGAGATCGATTGATTAATTGATTGATTGGCAAACAGATAGACTGACTGACATTTTTGGTAATCGATAATTAGTTTGATATTCTGATTGATTGTGGAAGTGGAAGTGAAGAAGCACACGGAGAAGAAAACGAACACCGAAAGGAAGAATAGAACCAGAAGGAAAGCGAGGAGAATAAGAAGAACAAGAACAGGAATGGGTGAAAGAAGACAAGAGAATGGGAAAGAGGAAGAGGGAGGAGGAGAAGAAGAAAAGAATAATGAGAAGAAGATGAAGAAAAAGAAGAAGAAGAAGAAGAAGAAGAAGAAGAAGAAGAAGAAGAAGAAGAAGAAGAAGAAGAAGAAGAGGAAGAAGAAGAGGAAGAAGAAGAAGAAGAAGAAGAAGAAGAAGAAGAAGAAGAAGAAGAAGAAGAAGAAGGAGAAGAAGAAGAAGAAGGAGAAGAAGAAGAAGAAGAAGAAGAAGAAGAAGAAGAAGAAGAAGAAGAAGAAGAAGAAGAAGAAGTACGGGAGGAGAAGAAGGAGGAGGAGGAGGAGGAGGAGGAGGAGAAGGAGGCGGGTGCCCCTAACCTTCTGGCGTGCCGAGGGTGTGGTCGAAGGTCGGGCCGGTGTACAAGCTGCCAGTAGAACCCTGCTGTCTGAACCAGTCCCCATAGTCACTCTTGTCCTGCTCGAACCCACACAAACCTTCTTCGAACGTGCATGTAAAGTTTGCTGACGGAGACGCACAAAATAGAAAAAAGGTTTCTGTTAGTATCCTGCCTCTCTCTCTCTCTCTCTCTCTCTCTCTCTCTCTCTCTCTCTAACTTTCTCTCTCTCTCTCTCTCTCTCTCTCTCTCTCTCTCTCTCTCTAACTTTCCCTCTCTACCTCCCTCCCCCCCCCCTCTCTCTCTCTCTCCCTCTCTCCCTCTCTCCCCCCTCTCCCCTCTCTCTCTTTCTTTGCACAACCCCACAAACCAATACATTGGACCTAACGAGGTAGGTGTGATCGCACACCTCCTCCCATGGTTACGCCACGGCAAACTTACTAGCGGGACATATGCCATCCATAACAGACACGTCATCCAGAACAATGTATGCGTCCAGTCCATACCCTGCGATGCCCTCAAATGTAATCTACATTGGGATTAAAACAAAATGAATGTATAAAAGATCAGACTAATCGAATTACAAACATATCGCATATTCAAAAGTAAGAAAAAGCTAGATCAGATCAGGACCGTTATGCATAAAAATCGAGTTATGATAAAACGGAAACCAAATTATCAAACGCAAGTTGTGTGTAAATCATCAGAGTGAGGAGTAGTGTAGTTGCATTTTAGCTTCAACGCAACTCGTGATCCCGTTGGACGTTGCCCAAATGCGAAGTCACAATTGATTTGAGTTTAGGACTTCCTTTTATGGTACATATCAGAGGATATAAGACGTCACCATGGTTACCATTTACATAGGAATATGTAAGGAAAAGGTCCTTGAAAGACGCGAATATCATGGCTGCACTGTGGGAGTAGGAGATAATAACATCACGTATCACAATGCTCGTGTATGTGTGTAAGCTATCTATCTATGTTTACTTACATACTCGACAAGCATAATTGATATGTACATTCATCATTCCCATCCGGCTTATCAAATTGTTTTTTGTCCTTTATGGGCTTGGATTGCTTCCGATTTCCACTATTCATGTATTCAATTTATATACATCATATTCCTGATATATCCCACATAATAATAGCGTGTCATTTACTTGTAAACAATTTGGAAGGATTGATTTGATGGAACTTAATTGACTGAACTGAACTTCTTCGTCGTAATAATATACAGCACTCAAGCGTGTTATATGTTATACTGCAATAGCCATGTAAAATTATGTAAAATGGAAACACGTTTCAGGTTCATGAAGGATTACGTAATTTCAAACGAATGAATGTCATGTGAGTTTGTGTTGTTTAAGGCACGTGTGGTAGTGTTGTGTAAGATTGAATATTGAAATAACATTACTACATTGCGCGGGAAACTTAAAGCGTGGCTTTCAGTTGACGTGTCGCTATTTTCAAAATACTTAAAACCATAGCAACGAAAAAAAAAACCCAACATCTGCGCAACGAATTGACGATACGTATAGAAAAATAGAAGTGATAATACTATATTCAGGAGATGTTAAAACAGTACTTCATCAATAGTCCACCATGATAATAATCAGGCAGGGACGGTAAATGACCCCCCCCCCCCCACCCCCTTTCCCTAACTCCCTCCCAAGTCGCGTTGTGCTCCCTGCCATGTAACCACATACTGTAGACTTTGAAATCAGGGCACGAAACGACTCGTAAAATGGAAGACCTCCGGATTATAGACTTATTGTAGGAGGGGTGTGAACCAGGAGATAAGGAGCAATAAAAACCAGTGTCGCCCATTTAGCACTTGCTGGTACTAGATTGCAAACCAATTAACAACCCGTCGTAAATTCCATCATAAAAACTGGGTTTCAGTCGGTTCTATAATTTGTTGTAGTATATATCTACGTCCGCTACCCTACGCTGATGTGCTCGGGTCTATCTATCTATCTATCTATCTATTTATCTATCTATCTATCTATCAATCTATCTATCTATCTAATTATCTATGAATCTATCTATCTATCTATCTATATACCTATCTATCTATCTATCTATCTATCTATCTATCTATCTATCTATATATCTATGTATCTATCTAGCCTCTCCACTGCTGAAGGAAGGCCTCCTCGTTATTTTTCCATTCCGATCTATCTTCTGCCGTTCGTTTCCATGTCACACTACCATATTCTCTAATATCATCCATCCACCTCCTGCTTTGCCCCTCTCTTCCTCTGGTGTTACACGGGTGTTACACGGGTGTAACATGCTGATGTGCACGGGTGAAGAGTGGCAAGTTACATTTCATAGTATTCTGTCCTTTGTATTTCTTATTTGTTGTGCGTTTTCTCTTCCCCTTCCTCCATCTTCAAATTTGTTCAACCTTTTCTTAATCTTCTCATGGCTCTGCGCTTTGTGCTTCTTGCTTTTGCCGTCGTTGTTGATTTTCATGTTGTTTTCAAGTTGTTCTTTTTCTTTTGCTTCTTCAAAATATTCTTCCGCGACTTCTTCTTCTTCTTCTTCTGATTGTTCTAATTTTAAAACGTCTTTTTCATAAGATACCCCAACAGGCTTAACTCTCTTTATGCCAACGATGTATTTTGCCACAAATAATACTCGTAAATCCGATAGAGCAGGGGTTTATTGGACACATAAAAGTATACTAGCGAAAAGAAGATGTGATGAAGGGGTACGGAGAAAAAGGGGTGCGGGAAAATTATGTTCTTATCGACGCCCTGTTGGATAATGAATTTATTGAGAAATTCTACACCACAAGCTTACCAAGCTTAATGTCATAATATTGTTACACTGGACTTTGTTGAAAACCAGTTTACGAAAGCAAAAAATTAATTTCCTGTTTGAATAAATAGGGAAAACCTGAAACATGTTTCTTTTCGGACCAGTATGTTCGTGGCAACTATAAAGTATGTTTTCTTTTTATGGGCTATTACTACGTGTTAACAAAAACTTTTGACACTTTTGAAATATGATTAGAAATCAGTTACAACTCACATCAAGCTGAAAATGATACATCATAAGGTCAAGGGATGTCAAATGAATAAAAACAGGTTTTGTAACATATCATCGAGTACTTTTGTTGTAATAATCATGTGAATATTTAATTAGATTTTCATTTTTGGACAAATTTGGATCTAAAAATACAGTATGTGTGTTAGGTAATAAAGTCAGAACACAACAATCACCATTGTGCATCACACATGTCAACCCACAACTTCTTTTCTGCCATAAGCATCATGCGTTATTAGACACTGTGATTGCATTTGTTAGTGGATTGAATGAACGAATAATGAAAAAACACGAGGTTCGCTACCGCATAGGTGTCACTCTGCGGCTGGATGGTATACAGGCCGCGATTCCACACATCGCCCGTATCGTCAGACGTCGTCCACTGCGGCGTCGAGGGCATAGGCGACGTCGTCAACCACTGGTAGACGTTCAGCGTGCCCGCGTCGGTGTTGCTGAGTTGGTAGTAGAACTGGAGACATTGTGGCACCATGTTGGCAGTGAAGACTGGCATGTTGAGACGCCCGTTCTTCAACGCTGCCAGCGAGTACATGGGGGCGTACAGGTAGTGGCCTAGGATTTAATGGAATAGACCGGTTCGTAAGTACACCATGGTTGGATAGTCGACTGAATAAATACTGCTGACTGTGATTTTTTTCATGTAACTGTGATGGGATATGGATGTAAAGACCTTTTACAGTCTGCCCGGAACAACAATAGAAGCAGATGCACATGGTGGAATGTTCCTTCAGTACCTTCTAAGCGCTGAATAGCTGTTGCCATATCTGCATGATAATTAATTGAAATGTGGTTGACTATCTAATGAATTTTCATTTTGCTATATGAGTAGTGAATTTAACCTCAGGTCATTTTCCACGAACAAAAATCTGCTCATGCGCAGAATTCAATTACGAATTGGGTTATTGGGCAGGTGTAATAATGATAATGATGATAAATAGAGTATACATTTCAAACATGTACACATGTTACCCGGAAACTATTTTTGACACCGAATGATGTTCATTGAATTTCTACATGTTATAACCAATATTCACTCTTCTTTCTTGAACTGTAGTGACATATCTCCCAATATATTTCATACATTGACAAACAAGTTAACAATAATCGTGTTATTCTAATACCAATAGCTTCAAATTAGTTCTTTTGTCATATACAAAATAATATTGTACAGTTAACAATCCTCTTCTGCTCGTAACAATCGGCTGAAATAATCGGTTGAATAAACAACAATATCATATAATCATGAATAATACACATAGGGATGATTTCATTTTGGAAAGAAAAGAAGGAAGAAGTAGAATTGGATGCATGCTAACATGTATCTCTACATATATGACCATGGACTATGGAGCTATGGACGTGCGCAAGCCGCTTCTCGCTAGCCCTCACAGTACCAAGCATTGCGTTCCTTACTGACTTACTGCATAGTGTCATGCCATTGGTCATAAGAGGGTGCAGAACCTATCAACGCTCCCAAGGAGATCTCAAGGCGATCTCAAGGCGATCTCAATGCGATCAAATATATGCAAATGAAACAGCAACGTCTGGGTCGCTTCGAAGATTTCTCAAGTATTTTGTGAGTCGCCGGATAGACTATGATTTTTGTCTTTGCTCTAAGGCGTCTCTACAAATGAAGTCTGCCTGTTTTCTTTCTTTCTTTCACTCTCTCTCTCTCTCTCTCCCTCTTTCCCTTTCCTTATCCGTAAAGAAACAAACAAACCAAAAAAGAACAGTGTGGTTCACCGTCTTCTTATACATTTATCACAAAAAAACTTGGTCGCAGGGTCCCGGCGATCTGGGCGCAACACCGTGAGGACTCCGTGCGAGAAACTATACGAATTTACCTGGGTCGCAATGTGGACGCAGTTAAACAAATTTAAGTCTTTGGACTAGCATGCACTATCTATGGCCGTTGAAGACTTCAAGAAGGCCGTGTGAAGTTACCAAGGACACAAAGCTCTTTTGAGAAGAATTCAAGATAAGACTGATACTGTATCCCATATGAACCAGGGCCATGTTGCATATAGGTTTTCAATTACTGTAACTTACCATCAATGGTAACTGCCATGGCAACAGCCAATTAGCTCTCATCATTGCACCTGTTGTCATGGTGGGTACATTGATGGTAAGTTACAATAATTGAGCACCTATATGCAACATGGACCAGGAGTCATCGAGCATCGTAGTCTAACAAATCGTAATATTGATCGCAGTTGGAACTCTTTACGAGATCACCTTACGAAGAATGATAGGATGGTCAAAACCTTGTTCTGAAGTAATCTTAACGTTAAACAATCTATTAAATCTATGGAATTCTATTTTTGTAATTTTACGATTCAGCAGTTTACCTAAACGCTGAATAATTGAAGATATTTTTCTGCACTCAGGCATATTGCGCGGTATTCTTGTTTTACCTTTCATGAAACACATACTTTTGTCAATGTGGGGCGATAATGCAACAATAATTATATCGCTTGAATTGGCACTTCCTAAAGCTTGTTAGGCTATAGTTAACTCTTTTTGCGCCATTTGTGTATTTGTTCACTGTTAATGCACATAAATCCCAAATAGAATCGGTTTGTCTAACACGCATAGAGAGCCTGTCTTTGTGATACTGACCGCGTGGCCATTGCACGCTGCTAGTCTTACCGTGGTTGATACGAGTGGTGTGGTCGGTCGAGGGCTCGGGCCCGGTGAAGGTGTCGTCATCGCTCGTCTTCCGCATCCAGTCGAACTGGTCTGTGGTGTCCTGCTCGATGCCGCAAAGCGGGTGGCCGATTGTGATCTCGAACTCGCATTGGAAGAAGTCGATCGGGGGGTATGGAGCCATGGTCGTCGCTCTGCCTGGGCCTGTGCCGCCGGGAGATAGAAGGTGGAAATAGTGACGGGGTGCTCATGTTAACCCTCTCAGTCCCATATGCAATAAACCGTGTTGTGATTAACATGTGACTATGGTTGGTTGGTCCTGAGGCGGTTAAGAGTGGAGGATGCGGGTACGTCTCGCCTGCACGTGTTCCCGGCCCTCCCGCTCCTCTGCAGAGTGTTGATTAATCAAACTCAGGACGAGATGGATGTACCAGTGCTGACTTTATTGAAGATCCTTGTGCTAGACCTTTACACGAAGAGCATATAGGGGCGGGGAACTAACTTCCCCTCCTCTTAACATCAATAATTCATTTCAAAAACCTCTAAAACAGCTTTGTTTATGGAAGAATTTATGTCTTTAACGATGCTATTTAAGTAGAGGTTCTTAATGACCCACCGCTAAGACAGAACTCTTCTGTCGTGAAGACGGGTCACATCGTCTCATATCTATGAACATTTCCCTTCAACCAATCCTGCTTCTCATTAAAAGGATAGTTCACTCTAAAATTATTTTGGTTTCAATAAAAGGAGACACATAAAAGGAACATATTCGTGGAGGTCTGACGGAGATCGGTCAAAGGAAAAGAAAGTTATTTAATTTTATAGTTTTGATTTTGTGACGTCAAGTGCTCCCCTATATGTTGTGTACTACTTTTTTCCCTAAATTGCCTTGTTTATGTTCTTTGATGAACGAATACATTCTTTTCATATCGATATGTGTGTAAAACATGTGTCTAGTCATATATCAAACGCACATGTGAAATGATAAATATCCTTTTGAGAAAATGGAGTTTTTCCAATAAGATTATACACAACATACCGGGGAGCACCTCGCACGTGACATCACGAAATCAACAACTTAAAATCAAATAACTTTCTTCCCCTTTGACCGATTTTCGTCAAACCTTCACTAATATGTTTCTTTCACGTGTCTCCTTTTATTGAAACCAAAATAATTTCAGGGTGAACTATCTCTTTAAGCAGGTTTAAGACGTGGATTAGGTTTGTCTTAGTGATAACTGTGCTCACTGTTCGTTTAGTGATCGAATTATCACTCTATGATCACTACAATGATTGAAATCATTCACTTATGAATAAAAAAAAACATGCAAATGACAAGCTCGTTTTTCAAACGTGTTCATGTTATCACATTGACAACAATTAAATTGCACATCCTCATGATTTTTCTCTGAAAAAAGGCCTGTCATGACATACTTCTTTATACCCACTGGCAAGTATAATACCAACCCTAATGTAAAATGAAAAAAAACATGAATCGGGGGAAGATTTCAGATAAGATTAAAGAAACAGTTGGGTTATATTCATTTGATGAGATGTCTGTATTTAACAATTTTATCAAACTGTGCTGTCACAATAAAACGCTTCAAAGATTTAATCACGTGCACCTGTAATTAAATTTGTTATTACACATGTGCATAACCTATTTCAAGAGATTTGGAACTCTATTCATACAGAAGGAATATCAATAAGATTGGAAAGATTGGAAAACGAAAATGAGCATTCCTTATAACTTTGTTGTAAAAAGAATGTGTGCAGTACTAATAGATTGAAACGAAACGAAAAATAAAGCAGTTCAGACTCTCTGTAGTAAACAAATAACCATGATAACGTTGTCCAGCATAATAACAGTTTCCTTTTTTAAGTCGAATGCGTGCTCTTGGAGACCCTTTTCTTCTAAAAATATCCTTTTCGTTTAACTTGATTGATTTCTTTACAATTCTCTTTCTAGTGGTTTGCTAGTCACGGGGGAGTGACAGCATACAGAGCTTTAAAAGTGTATTTTACAAAAACAATGTACCGTCGAAATAACGTCTCAATGCCGTAAGATAGTTGCCACCGAATAATATTAGAATTATAAAACATATTATGAAAACATTGAATTTAAACATTAAAGCTTTAAAGAACAGAGAAAACAAATGAAATGACAAACTCACAGAAATACGAAGCGGCAACGACGAGTATCAAAAAATTCCTCATGTTGCCAGAACTACCAGTCTTTTTGCTAAAAAGAATCAAACGCCGGTCAAAAATTTTCGATCATTCCTTGTCGAAATCAGGGAGAGGAGTGACTAACTAGTATCAGTTGAAGAGAAGCCCCTCCACAATAAAACGATAAAACAACATATGCTTGCAGCTTTTATTGAAATCGGACCCCGTAAAGCGTTGATAAAGCATTGTGTATACTTCACCCAGATCGCCAGTGGCGTAGACTTGGGGCGTGGTGGTTTCATGGAACGGCGACCCCCAAAAGTCAACAAGTGAAAAACAACAATAAAAGTTTAAAGCTCACACTAAAAAATTCCTCAATAATCATTATAATGGTGCGTTCCAACCTCAACCATATTAAGTTAAAGAAAAAAAATCATGCTCGACAAACGGTTATAGACTCTCTTGTTTCATGTTTTTTTTTTCATTTGATGTCTATCCCCCTTCCCGGCGAAGAACCTCCTAATCTAAACATGATGAAGGATATTCACTTTTATGGTGCGAAGGTCGGGACCGGAAGAGTTGGCTACCTCGGGACAAGGGCTAAAGTTACCCAACAATCCAAGACTTGCTACTGTTATGTTGCCATCGTCACGAGTTTCTTCTGTCATAGCAGTATTTCTTCAACCCTTTCAGTCCTACAGGAGCACAGAACGTGTAAGAAGTCTGTGTTTGCATGACGCGGTACTGAGATGTTTAAAACTCCGGAATTTGTTCTTAATTATCCCACATCAATAACATTGTAAAGTATATAGATCAGGGAGAACGAGTGTTAAGGGTTTTGTTGCGCTAGATAACAGATACTTAAGCTTAACAAATACAATCAAGACCATTGACTCGCCAAAAACCGTACGTATCACACTGTTTAATTAAACTCGCATCTCCTTAAATCTATTGCCCAATCAAAGGACACGTGGGTATAATTGTCCATACATACAAAGTTAGGCCTCATCCATTAGTCCGTGGAAGTTTATGACGCACTGGACGGACTTGTAACTGGTTTGTGTATTGTGCATACCTTAAACATGATTCCAAGCAAGATTCCAGCCAAGTGCGCATTGCGTTACCAATACTACACATAAACTCCATTGGACAGTGTTTTTACACACGAAGGATAAGATAATCGTCACCTTTGCGCATCGTTACTAATGTCATAATTTTATATCAAAGTCATTGTTTACACTGCATAACAAAATGCAAACATTACATGTCGGAGTAAATACAACGATTACTCATATTTTGAATTAAACATTCATGATGCAAGGTAGTATAATGCTTGTTATCTTCACTCACTCATGTAGATGAAATCGTGCCAAAAGACCAATTAGTGCCTGGTGTGGTACAGTACAAGAAATGTTTGTGTTAGTACCTAGTGAAAGATAGATATATAGGAATTGTTTATTCGCCAATGTCTTTATTAAGTTAGTTAAATACTGTGAGGTTCCAGGGTGGTACAAACTAGTATTGTGAGACTTTTTTGGTTCAATTTATTTTTAATATCCACACAGACTGGTACGGTAAAATTCAGTCAACATGGTCGATGTCTTAAAACCGCACTGTCAAAAGTACGAAGTCCTTTCACGAGACCCATTATATATATGTCATTGATTATTAAATAAACCATTACGAAAAATTTCAAATTATTACGTATCATAGATTGACATAGGGAACTTCAATTTTCATTGATAACTTTACTTTTCACGGGCTAGCCCAGATGTTTTCCAGTCAAAGCGCAGGTTGACGAGATGAAGATGCACAATAGCGCAACGCATTAATGAAACATTATTACGGCTAGCCCTCTGTGTGAGATAGGTCAACTGAATTGAACTAAAATTAATCGTTTGAGTTGTACTGAATGCTGAATGGATGTGTGGATATTGGTTTTCTCACCTAATGAGATGCATTTAACAAAGAAAAACCTTGGATTGACTTATGGTGAGCTCACTTAAACAACGATTTATGAAATAATATGGATATTTCTTTTTTATCCAGAAGGCCTATGTAAGTGATTTGGTGTTTTGGATTGAAACTGTGCGGTGATGGTGCAATTATTCAACGTTGTAGGTAACGTCGAGTGACGCATCGGAAGATTTATCTCACAACTGTAAACACATGATTATTTCATTCCATTAAATCGTATCTGACGATTGTCATAAGTACATAAAACTGAATTTATAGTTCGGTGCCGTCTGAGGATGGTACAAATCCTCAAATGCGATGAGAAAATACGCACTACTTCGGGCCTTAAATCAAGTTCGTATCGCGTGTCTGAGAGTTTTACATCACAAATTAACTGACTCTTATGACCATCACCTCTGTCCCTATCCCTATATAAAGAATCTTAATTTGCCTATAAAATATGAAAGAAGTCACCTCAACATGTGTTATAAACACGTATCAACTAGTCAATAAACCCATAGAATATTATGTCTTATTGTTTGTTCACAAGATGTGTTTGTTTGTTTTGTTTTACGGAGGGAAGCAAAGATCACCATTCCTCACCTGTATGGGGCATATGCATTTCCATTTCATACATTTCAAATCAACCGTTGTACACTACAGCTCAAAGGAATTGGCATAGGGAAAGGGAAAGGGAAGAAAGGGAAGGAGCCTCAGTTTTAAACCACAGTATATTTTGTCCAGTTCAGCATGAAACATGATAATTTTTAGGCTTAACCATCGTGTTTCATGCTGATCTGGACAAAATATACCGCGGTTTAAAACTGCGGCTCCTTCTCTTTCTTCCCTTTCCCTTTCCCTATGCCAATTCCTTTGAGCTGTAATGTAAGTGTGCAAAATTAATTCCATTCGGGATCAGTGACTTGCTGTTTTTTCTCTTTTTTTGCAAATGATTTGAATGACAAAACAGTGCCCCTTTCCTTTTCGGCCTTCCGATCACAGCTAATAATTTGGAATAATATTACAGTTTAGCAATGATTGTTAAAGAATAGAGAAATTTGACTGAGCGCAGTCGATTGGTGTACCTCCCCCCTCTTGCGCAACTTCACACTGAGGTATTGCCCAAATCTTGAATATTTAGTAACTTTTCATCTCCTAATGCACGGAAACTTGCTATTTGGCTTTGAAATATAACTTAATTGAAACAGACCTCTAATAAATCATTGTCCCATGTTTGGAAATAATTTGACCTTGACCTGTGACCTTTCTGACCCACATCAGAGTCACTGAACTGTTCTGTCATATGTCATCATTGTACCAAGTTTGATGAAACTCAATGTATTATGTTTCAAGTTATCATGTAAAAAATGACATTTCAGGATTTTACCTCGACGCGTGACCTTTAACCAATATGACCCCAAAATCTAATCAGTTAAAAAAATCTGATCAGTCACTTCTCGAGTTATGATGTAAAAAGTGATATTTAGGATTTGACCCTGACCTATGACTTTTCAGCTTTGCCTATCTGACCCAAACTTTAATCACTGAATTGTCCTGTCACATTTTATCATGGAACTATGTATGGTGAAGTCGGTGGTTTGATATTTCTTGAATTTTCATGGAAAAGTAAAATTGTAATATCTGACCTTGATCTGTGACCTTTAACCTTTGACCTACGTGACCCTAAAACTAATCAATCAACTACCCTGCCATATATATAATCATTACATTATGCTGAAATTCGGTCAATATTTTTGCGTTATCGCATAAATGAGATCCGGACGAACGGACGGATAACCAGGAAACATTATGCCATCCGGTAACTTCTTTGCGGAGACATACAAATAACAATGACTTCGAGGTGTATAATTATCTCCGCTAGAAATCTATTCTCTCAAAACCTCTCTCCATCTTCCCTCTAACCCCCCCCCCCCCCCCCCGGCTTTTCCTCCTTACGTTCCCTCTTTCCCTCGTTTTATTTTGTTGTGTTTCTCTGCCCCCCCCCCCCCATTCTCTCTCTCTCTCTCTCTCTCTGTCGCTCTCGCTCTATCTTTCTATCTCTTTCTCTCTCTCTCTCTGTCTCTTCTCTCTTTCTCTCTGTCTCTTCTCTCTTTCTCTCTGTCTCTTCTCTCTTGTTTTTCTTTCCCTCTCTCTGGACCCTTACATGCACTTCTTCGCTTTCCTTTCCTTCGTCTCTGTCTCTCTCTCTCTCTCTCTCTCTCTCTCTCTCTCTCTCTCTCTCTCTCTCTCTCCCTACCCATCACTTTCTTCCCCTCTCTATATACATGTAATTGTATTTGCCTTTGTATTTCTGCATTGCTATCATTTTATTTCTCCTGTCTGCATTGTTCTATTTCTCTCCCTGCCTATATCCTTACCCCCCCCCCTCCCCAGTTTCTCTCTCTCTCTCTCCCCTACCTTCTTATGTACTCTCTCCCACCCCTTCCATCAATCACCACTTCTATTATTTCTCCCATCCCGGAATCTCTCCCTTCGTGTAGGTACTGTTTACCCACGTAAAATTATATCCTAGCTTGACGAAACCCGTTTTCTCCTTTTTAACTTGATTAATATGTTCCACATTCCATCAAAAGCTTATATTTATTTTGTCCACTCATCAGGGTTAATATACTGATCTAATCTACAAGCCATACCACAAACGATACCTTTCACCTCATAAAACTGCTAATTCGTTTTCTAATCGAATGTCTTTAGTGGTTCACTGTACGCTCAACCCTTCTAAGATATTGTATTTTCAAGCATTCTCATTACCCCTGGATACAAGTGGAAAGTCAACACACGTAAACATGCGGCTAATTGCTATTCAGTGCAAATAAATTATATTCATTTATGTCATTATGGATGGTAAAATAGTTTGTGGAGATCACTAGCACACCCTGCTAAACATCGACATCGGCGTCTTGTCTCAATATTTCTTTCGCATACATTAATCTACCACTTTACAGCGACAGACTGGTAGGGCCTCTACAGGATGAATTATACAATTGTACCTTTAATGCTCCCAGCATGCTAATGCTGTTTTCTTGCACAGTGCTTACACTGTGGTATTAAGACATGGACCCTGTTGCATAAAACTTAGCATTAACACTAACTCTGCCATCAGTGGTAACTTCCATGGTAACACCGCCCGATAGCCATTCAAATTCAAGGTTTCCAGAGGAGTTGCCTCGATAGCACGGCCCTTCTGAAAAAACAGCCTTACTGGCTGATCGATGGCTCCATGGTATATATAAAAACCAAATTAAATCAAAGTTAAAACAGATAAATTATTAAATGTTTAACAAAATTACTGTATTCTTTCATTTGAAACTTCAGACGAAGATGGATAACTTTAAAAACCTAACTCAATTTTATCATCTTGTTCTTAAATATAAAATGCAATGAATAGCTCTTTATATGTACTAACTTTGACATTTTTAACGAAGCGATACATATCTGGCCTGGGCCCTGTTGCATAAAACTTATCATTGATGTTTTTTTTATTTGATTTGATTGATTTGATTTTATTTGGTTTTTATTTATGCACGGGAGCCATCGATCAGCCAGTAAGGCTGTTTTTCAGAAGGGCCGTGCTATCGATGGCAACTCCTCTGGAAACCTTGAATTTGATTGACTATCGGGCGGTGTTACCATGGAAGTTACCATTGATGGCAGAGTTACCGCCAATGCTAAGTTTTATGCAACAGGGTCCATGTCTTATACCACAGTCTAAGCACTGTGCAAGCATTGTATAATTCATCCTGTAGAGGGTCTACCAGTCTGTCGCTGTAAAGTGGATAATAAATGTATGCGAAAGAAAAATTGAGACAAGACGCCGATGTCTATGCTAAGCAGGGTGTGCTAGTTATTTACACAAACTATTTTTACATCTATAATGACATAACGCATATAATTTCTTTGCACTGTATAGCAATTAGGCACATGTATACGTGTGTTGACTTTCCACTTGTACCCAGGGGTAATGGGAATGCTTGAAAATACAATATCTTAAAAGGGTTGAACGTACAGTGAACCACTAAAGACATTCGATTAGAAAACGAATTAGCAGTTTTATGAGGTGAAAGGTAGATGTATCGTTTGTGGTATGGCTTGTAGATTAGATCAGTTCATTAGCCCTGATGAGTGGATAAAACAAATATGAGCTTTTGATGGAATGTGAAACATATTATTCAAGTAAAAAGGAGAAAACATAGGTTTCGTCAAGCTAGGATATTTTTTTACGTGGGTGAACAGTACCTACATATACGAAGGGAGAGATTCGGTGTTGGGAGGAATAAGAGAAGTGGTGATTGATGGAAGGGACGGGAGAGAGTACATAAGAAGGTAGGAGAGAGAGAGAGAGAGAGGGAGAGAGAGAGAGAGAGAGAGAGAGAGAGAGAGAGAGAGAGAGAGAGAGAGATAGAGAGAGAAACTGAGGAGCGGGGGGGGGGATAAGGATCGAGGCAGGGAGAGAAATAGAACGATGCAGAAAAGAGAAATAAAATGAAAGCAATGCAGAAATACAATCTCATGTTAACGAGAGGGGGGGGTTCTGAATAACTGTATTTGTCTTCTCTCATATCGCATGATTTGTCCCAATAATTCATCCTCACACAATACCAACTTGAAACCTTCAAGACACGGCAGCCACTTTGCAGGACAAGAGATGTTGTAAAAAACACGGAAAAAAGAAGAACGTCCATCCCATTCATAGAACAGGAAAATGACTTTGAGCGGAATTATTTTGATTGTTAGATTATAAGATGGCAATAGCGCACTATCACAGCTTTTCGCACTGCACACTGATGCATTGAGGCAAGCGGCTCACCGCTGCCTGAGTGTTGCAATACGGTACATGAATGTAGACCATGGTCGCTACGAAGCACACATTAACAGCGATAGATGTTCAATTTCCCTGAGAAGGTTCGTGCAGCTCTGACTGTGACATTTCTGACATATTATCGTTAGGGTATACTGCTGATTTCTGCCGAGTTTCATGACTTTTGCAAATGGGCTACCCTGTCTGTAGGTTTATTGGGTATCAACAGATAACGCAATAACAACCACTTTTACAGCATGTAATCGACCATAAATCTTGATATATATTTATCATTTATTCATGATTAGATCATAAAACACTGTTTAAATGCGCCACGCAAACTATGGAGAATAAAACAAAAGCAAGTACAGTATTCTTCACCTTTAACCTTCACCGCCACTTCCCCTCTCCCTCTCTTCTTCTTCTTCTCCCTCTCTCTCTCTCCCTCTGTATCTCTCTCTCTCCTCTCCTCTCTCAATCTCTTCTCTCTCCTCCCTCTGTCTGTCTGTCTCCCTTTCTCTATCTCTGTCTCTCTCCCCTCTCCCTTTCTCCCCCTCTCTCTCACTCTCTCTCTCTTCCCCTTCCCCCCTCTCTCTCTCTCTCTCTCTCTCTCTCTCTCTCTCTCTCCCTCTCTCTCTCCTCTCTCCATCTCTTCTCTTTTCCTCTGTCTCTCATTCCACATTCCATATCTTTTAGCATTTAACAATACATGCGCAACAAAATGGGTTGTAAAGACACATGCACAATCACAATCAGTGAATCCCAATGGTTACCGGGTATATATCTTTACATGGCAGTATGGTTTCATTCATGATGACATAACTATTTTGCTGCTTCATCTGTAAATAAATGTTCTTGCATTTGACAAGCTATTTCTCATTTAATTTGATAGAGGTCAGTGTGTGATTGATAAGGGAAGCTAGATGAGAGACAGTTTAACAAGAATACATGTAGAGCCTGATTGCAGCTGATTGCAATCAAATGCAATCAGCTCTATACATTTACTGCAGTTTGACTGCAAATGATTGCAATCAGCTGTGACGTTGATCTCAGGCCCAACTGTACATGTAGGTCTATGAACCTGTACGCGACCATAAAAACTCAGTAAGACCGGGTTGGTATATTGTTCAGTGGGCAAGACTCTACAGTCCCTGCATGGAGAGAGAGTTGAAGCATGAAGAATCAGTTATGGACCCGGAATGGAAATAGAATTAAACGGCGTATACTGTACTGGGAAGGCAAAAAAAAGCCTTCAAAAGGTAGTTGTTAGCAATCTTCTTGCCAATGGTCTTAAATTCATGTATTGTCTATTTTAGAAGCTTGCTGAAATTTATTTGCCCGCAAATGATCCACATATGGAGTAATTAATGATTAATGATTTAATTACTCATTACTCCAAATGTAGATCATTTGAGGGCAAATAACTTTCAGCAAGCTTCTAAAATAGACAATACATGAATTTAAGACCATTGGCAAGAAGATTGTGAACAATTACATTTTGAAGGCTTTTTTGCCTTCCCAGTACAGTATACGCCCTTTAAGTAACAATACATACAAAATTCTGCTCCTCGCTTGACAACATGTACTAAAAGGTGTGAGTCCATAAGTCCTGTTTTGCACAACATACATTGGTTGCCTGTAAATAAACAAATTATGTTTAAGATTTTGGTTATTTCGTAAAGATGTTTACAGGGAATTTCTCCTGACTATATTCAAGTTTGTATCAATCACCTCGAGTCCTTCGTTCTAATTCAAAGAATCTTTTAGTTCAGTACTCTATTAAAACCAAGACATAAGGTCAGATGTCTTTCCAGTTTGCTGCACCTATGCTGTGGAATAAACTACACCCTGTACCTGACTTTATTGAACAATCTAATACTGAAGATCAATTTCGCGCAAATTTGAAGTCATTTTCGTTTGTTAGTGAATTGCAAGCTTCAATAATTTTATCTTTGCTTAAATATGGTTCTATTTTTTTCTCTTTTTATCTTTTATGCGCACTGAGACTTAACTGTAAAATTGCGCTACATAAGAATGGATTATTATTATTATTATCAACTGACCTCCCATACCGAACACATGAAGGCTCTCCTCATGTCAAGGGTGCGCTATATAAATTGTTCTTGACATGGATGAAAGAGTACCGGTATGTGGTTTGCTAACAAAATGTATGCTAGAAATATTCATGCATTGACATTTGCCAATACGAAAATGGAAACAAAATGGCGTTTAAATTCTCAGTTGTTGCAAGTCTGCCTTCTACCACACTCCATGCAACACTGAAGTATAAAGTCAAAGATAGTACAACCAGTGTTGCTTATGAATATGATATCTGTCTTTATACTGTCCAACCAGTCCCAAACCATCACTGTCTATACAGACCACCTGTCTGTAAAGCCCACTCAATTTGAATCCCTTCAGATTACGGTGCATGTCATTGCACCACTCGATCAAGACCACTCCTTCTGTTTTCCTTGTGGTCATACACACACACACATCGTACACTGACATGACGGTATATGGAAACAACCACCATAGCTGCCAACAATTCCATCCCACTGCAGCCTCTCTTTTACCTTGAAGCAACCAGCACAATGTTTCTACTACAACATGCATATCTATAACATGTGGCAGTGCAGTGTTCATCATAAGAGATCTCTATGCAGGCCTTATTGACTTCTAAACACTTGGGCCCATATCTTAAAGTCATGTATAACTTCATAAAGAGTTGTTTCAAATTCCAATATAGGTATGGAAGGCTGTTGTTTCAATTGCACCATTTTCTCAATGCTATAACAAAGAACCGGGAATGTATCCCTTTTGGACTACACACTTGTGGAAATATAGAAATATAGAAATGTATATGGAAAAATGGTTGCAGACCTTCACACAGAAAAGCATGGGAACTGAAACTGACTACAGTTGAAATGTTATATAATGCTATTCAAGTATTGTGATTCATGTTTGAATATGCCATATAAAAATATTGCTTGTTGTGGCACTTAAATCTGAACCACAGTTTCGAACAGACTTCTTTTTAAACCTGATGAAGGAATCTGGGCCTGGGAGTCTCATTACCTGCCAAACTTTTGAGTTTTTAACATCACTCTCAGATAAAAAGTACACACACAGATGGAATGATTGAGCTGTTGGAGGTAGTTTTCCTGTCATGGCGTCAGTCGGAATCGGAGTCCAGCCCGTTGATTTCATCCTCGCCGCCCCCGACGGCGCGCCAGAATGCAATGGCCACTTTCTCTGCATACCGCCTCCTCTCCTCACCCTCCAGAGAACTGGCCTTTTCTATAAAATGAAACATATCATCAAAGAAATTGTGAAAAGAACAAACTTAACCCTGATCAGGCTTGGCATAATACCCCCCTCAACATTTCATGCAATCATTCTGATTGCATAGAGATATCGCTGCGAGATTTAATGACCCTTTGTCTTTGAAGTCTTGCACAACTTTTTGGATCAAAATCGCAATGATTGGGTATACCATCGCAACGTCCCATCACTTTTAACCAGACGATGTCATCCCAAATTTGGCTAATTTTTGTGATTTTGTGGACAAACCGAATGGAAAGTGTCTTCATTCATACAGTTTAAAAAAAAAAGAAAAGAAAAAATATTCTTGCTGCTTGTTAGTTAGTGTGTGTCATGAATACCTTAGGACAACCAGTGGCTGTCCTAAATCCTCTCATGCGAGCATTCTGAAATACCAACCTTCCTTCTTGCTAATTTGCATATCTCTCAATAACGATAGGAGAAAACTTAGGAGTGGATTTAGGAAGAAAGTTAAAGTTGAATTAAGAAGACGATCCCAAATAATGAGATATTTGCATTAATATCATCCTTATGACACTAGCTTACCTATGAGAGACCTTTTAACCCCCTAAAATAAGCTTAGAATATTAAATTTAGACGATTTATCCCTCACCATATTTTCTCTGATCGCTCCGGCGACGAGTACTCGAGACTATTGTTCGAGCACTGTGACGTCACGGACGGGATTTGGGTCACAGTGAGAAAGTAAACAAAGCGAGCAGTGCAGTATATTGTGTGCATAGACATACACGCTAGTACAATTATGAATGAATTTACTTTCACGTCAGAACTTTTCTTCTATTGTTATGGTTTTATGTGAATGATTTTTAAAAATAAATGAGAATTAAGCAATGTCATATAGTCAATGAT
Source organism: Arbacia lixula (assembly GCA_963669155.1). Taxonomy (NCBI): domain Eukaryota; kingdom Metazoa; phylum Echinodermata; class Echinoidea; order Arbacioida; family Arbaciidae; genus Arbacia; species Arbacia lixula. Next base: position 3,850,580 of record OZ022578.1, on the reverse strand, counting down.
GTGTCTCTAGTGTTCCAATATTTCTCATTTGGAGCGATTTTACTGCCTTGTCTTTCGACTTCAACACCGCGGATGAGAGACAAAATTGTAAATTCAATGTAATAATCAGTGCATCTGGCAATCAGTTGGTGATTATATGTGTGCGAGAACTTGTGAAATAGAAAATGCTCTACGCAGATATGTGGTCGAATTTATTCTCCAACGTATGTAAACACCCTCAAAATGATGCAATATACTTCATCACCTCCTTCAGCTTCATCATCTTCCATAAAGTCTTCAAAGTCCATATAAAGGTCATTTTGCTCCAACTCTACACTAAATGGCTCCATTATTGGGTACTAATATTTTGTCAACAGCGAGATCGAGATCGAAAGAAAGCTAATTATGCACAACGAAAGTCAAAGCTAAAGAAAGCCAACATGCACAAGTTTCTCGCGATCACGTCACAACATAAATATAGAGTACACGTGCGCTGGCTGCAAGCATGCACACACACACACACACGAGCGCCCATACGCATAGCATGCAGTATACTGGACAAGTTCAAGCAAGCAGCGCGCTCGAGTGTGTATGAGCTGGGTGGCGATGGCCGGATCTACTTTACGCTAGTATTCTCAAGTTGTAGAAAATAAGAAAATCAAGTGAAAATATTGACTGATAACTCATCGTTTGCAATCTTACTTCACAATTTAAGACTTGAAAACCGTTATTTATACTTTTTTCTACATAGGGAGAGTAAAGATTTGTATATATGATTTGTAATTGTTTGATATGGCTTCCTTTGAAAAACATTGGTAAAATCTTCTCTCTCTTTCTGCACTGATTTTTGTATTGATACCAGACACTGGATATTACCCAAATCCCGTCCGTGACGTCACGCTCAGCGTGTGCCTATGCGTCCAAGGCTTATCGGGGACTCTAAACAGGCTAATTTATATCGACTTTCAAACCAGAATATTGAGCGTTCAAATGAGTTTTCTGATATGCTCTCTGTTTGAACAGCCTATATGAACTATATAAAGTGTGTATAACCAAAATTTACGGGAATTCGCGCCCTTCTTAATTCAACTTTAAGGCAGATTCTGGTATACAGTTTAGGAGAAAACCTACACATCTCCTAAGTTAGCATTTTGGAATACCACCCAAGAGGATATGTTAGAGAGGGAGACATTTCAGATATTTTTATTTAAAGAGTGTCATCTCACCCTTCATGGAGGCCATCCTTGCAAAGAGTTGGTCGAACGATTCTTCCCCCGGATCCTCGTTCCCCAGCGCAGCAAAGAGGGCAGCATCCTCATTCAACATGGCATCTAAGCATCATGGGGTGCAAGGCAAGGATCACAACATTATTCAAAATGATTCAAGATGTATGAAAAATTAACATGCACTCCACATCGACAATGGTCATCCGGCTACACATGTACATGGTGTGACATCATGCCTGTAAGCCTCTTGTTCAGTGCGATGGATGACCCCCCCTCCCCCCCCCCACCCCCGCAAGGAAGCCTGTGCCTTGATGATAAACTTTCATTAATTTCTTCTTCACCTTATATCTTTTTCCAGTGAAATTACAATAATTGTGAATTACAGGAAATCAGGTTTCCAGCAATAACCATGTAAAATATAAATCACTATCTACTTTAAAAGATAAGAAACATCACATGGCATTGAGGCAAAGACAAATTATTGTTCTCGCCCTATTACGGCCAAACATGTCTGTAAAGATTATTTGGCTGTAAAGACCTGTAAAGAGCACATGCCTTGAATTCCTTCACAACAGAGTCAATGTATTTGCACCTGTCAAGAAAGACCACTGGCCGGTAAAGACTCGTTTCTCTTGGAGTGGCCCTTATAAACTGGTTTAAAGGGTATATACTGTACTGGGAAGACAAAATGCCTTCAAAAAGGTGATCATGAGCAATCTTCATGGCAATGGTCTTAAATTCATGTATTGTCCATTTTAGAAACTTACTGAAAGTTAGTTGCCCTCAAATGATCCATGTTTGGAGTAATTAATGATTAAATTAAATTAAAATGTTTGGGCCAAATATTTTGAGCATTTGTGATTTAATAACTAATTACTCCAAATGTGGATCATTTGAGAGCAAATGCCTTTCAGCAAGTTTCTAAAATGGACAATACATGAATTTAAAACAATTGGCAAGAAGATCGCTCACGATCACCTGTTTGAAGGTTTTTGTCTTCCCAGTACAGTATATTCCCTCTAACTGTCCAGTAAATTTTAATGAAAGGCCTACAATACAAATACAGTGAAACCTGACTATAGTGGCCACCCAAGGGAAACAAAAAGTGTGGCCTTTATAGACAGGTGGCTGCTATGGACAGGTTTGACTGTACAGGATCAAACATTTGAGACAGGGCAAATACTCACCTATCCTGTCTGGTTCAGCAGTGATGTTATCTCCCTGTCCCTGGCCCTCCTCCTCCGTGCTATTGCTGACACTATGTGCTCCGTATGTCCTCCCTGCATCATTAGACTCCGCCCTATTGCCGTTCCCTTGACAACTACTCCCCCCATCCCCAACTCTGTCCGAGGCTTCCATCCCATCAACTCTATTATCAGAAGTCCTCACATCGCTATCCTCATGTTCTATCCTTTGCATTTCTGCGTCTTCTGTCCGATTTCCCAGATCCTCCCGGGCTGGTTGGCTTTCGTGCTCATCAGAGCTCAGTCCGTCTGGGGTGCTGGGGAGAGGTAGGTATCCAATGCGCGGATCGTCGCCTCTCATCGTGTCCTCTCCGTCTTCTTGGCTGTTGCTGTCTGCAAATCGCTCTTGCAGTCTGAGCAGATGTGAGTTGCTTTCATCTGAAAGGGCGGGAGAAACAAGATCTCATGTACATGGGATGATATGTTGTAGTGCTCAATTGAATTGAATTGATTAACTTCTGTAAAAGAATATTTCAAGAAAGCAGGTAGGGCAGTGCATGATTAAAGAGTACAGACATGTTTTTATAACAAAGACTACAAGTAGGAAACCACACGTCATAAATAAAAGATTACATTGGAAATGGTTTTTCATTTTTTATCCTGTATGTTTATCTCATATTATTGTTTGTCTGATGTTTTTGCTGCTTTTGATCAGAACTCTTTTAAAGTATTTTACCCATTTAAATTGGCTAGTTAACTTGCACAGCTATGATTTGATCCCACTGCTACCAAGAATAACAGCATTGTTACTGCTACTACTACCTCCTTTACTGCTCCTTATATACTTCCATAAACCATGTTCACTAAGGCTTCCATTCTCCAGTCCCCTATGCTCTCCATTTATGCCGCAACACATGCGCTTCACTTCCTTCACGTTTCTCTTGATGTTATCTGTTCAGCTGAACCTTGGTCTCTCTCCTCTCCTCTCCTTCCCGCTGATTGGATCGTGACAATTATGGCCTTGTTACTAGGCCGAGGAGAGCATAGTCACAACTAAGTATGTTAACAACTATGTCTGGTAGTACAGACTAGGCCCCCTATTGATCCCTCTGACTGCCCTGGATCCTGTTTTACGTGAGGAAAAAAAAGGACATGTTACATATAAAGAGTTAAAGGGAATATACTGTACTGGGAAGACAAAAAAAGCCTTCAAAAAGTGATCGTGAGCAATCTTCTTGCCAATGGTCTAAAGTTTATGTATTGTTCATTTTAGAAACTTGCTGAAAGTTATTTGCCCTCAAATGATCCACATTTTGACTGATTAGGGATTAAATCCCAAATCCTGAAATTGTTCCGCCCGAACATTTTGAGAATTTGGGATTTAATCACTAATTACTCCAAATGTGGATCATTTGAGGGCAAATAACTTTCAGCAAGTTTCTAAAATGAACAATACATACATTTTAGACCATTGGCAAGAAGATAAATCACGATCCCCGTTTGAAGGCTATTTTGTCTTACCAGTACAGTATATTCCTTTTAACTTGCTGACCTTTCATTTCTAGATTGGACCATGTGTGTGCGTGAAGGGCAGAGATGATCCTCTTGACTCCATATGGCTCCACTCCTGCAAGACCAACACAAGACACATTTTTTAGTCTTCAGAAAGAAGTAAGGAAAATAAACATAAAAAGCCCAGGTCATAGCTTAATTACTGCTAGATGCAGGGTGAGGTACACACAGTCACAATGAAAAACATTGCAGATTCAGTATACAAGAAATTTTATTACAGAAATTGAATTTTGTCTTGTTTGTTCCTTTGAGAGCTCTTTTTTTTTGTAAGACAAGGAGAGAAAACAACAATTACATTATATTGGGTACATATTAAATGGATTTGTATTAGATTGATAATGATGATATCACTGAAAAAATGAAGCTGCCATAACTAATTGCTGTCATTTCAATCAAAAGGTTGTTTTGAATGATAATAAGACAATAACACATTAACATCTATGCTTACCACTACAGTACATATCATCAACACTCGTACTCAAAGTGAATATAAAATAAACATACAACAGATATAACAGCATGGAAATCTGTGTGCACGCATATCCGTCATCCAATGGCTACATATATATATATATATATATATATATAGAGAGAGAGAGAGAGAGAGAGAGAGAGAGAGAGAGAGAGAGAGAGAGTTAAACCCAGAAGTTTACATACACCCAGGAAATTCAAAGAAAAGTTGACACTTGAAAAACATCATAAAATTTACTTTATCTTATAAACTATTTGAGCTATCATGACGAATTTGATATCAAACAAATGAGTATGCCATGCCCCTTCATCACATTGCTTTGTCATCAGGAGCTGAAAATATTTAGGTGTCACTTTTCCACCCCCAAAATATTCATATTTTAGACAAATTAAAAATAAAAACTTGGCAAAAACATTTCATATCAGTGCTAGTTACTTCTCAACGCAAACATTTCAGATGACACTTTTTTGTTCAGTGGTGACATATCATGATAGAGCATGTCATATAAATCATAGATTTGACATTATATTTCTATGAAACGATGTTTGACAATATGATAACAAACAATAGAATATATTCGGCACAAATATCACCTTTTTTTTTCTTCAAACAAAATTCCACCTGAACTAGAACTTAATCCCAACGGAATCCCAATCATGTTAAAGAGCTTAATATGCTCTTTCATTTGATACCAAATTCGTCATGGTAGTATTTATATTTCTGAAGATATAGTAGATTTTACCATGTTTCGCACGCGAAAAAATTTCCCTGAATTCCATGGGTGTATGTAAACTTTTGGCCTCAACTGTAAAATGCATATTTAGTATCCCTTTAAAAAGAAATCTTCATTTGATTTGGATGACTATGAAAAATCTAGAGGAGAGGCAAGCATGCTTTAGAGAGTGGTAGTACAAGGGTCCTGAGCTGTGAGAACACAACATAAGATATTCATGTAAAAATCCAAAGATCTCTATATTTGAGTGCTGCAATAGGTGACTGGGCTCTAAGCTGTGGGACAGGTCGTGCTTCAGGAGACCTGTAGCTTTCTAGTCCTTCTCCAACTCATGACAGACTAGAACAAAAGGAGACTTAGTCTTGTCATTTCTAGACCTCAACTGAAGATCTCTTTCTGGTGGTTTTCATGGGTAGTGTCTAACAGTCTGGTAGCCCTGGTCAAAATGGACTATTTTTGACTGACCATCATATAGAAATAAAACAATAACGATGGTGAGGCAGCCCTTTAAGAGCATTTACTGTACTGGGTAGACAAAAAAGCCTTCAAATGGTGATCGTGAGCAATCTTCTTGCCAATGGTCTTAAATTCACGTATTGTCCATTTTAGAAACTTGCTGAAAGTAATTTGCCCTCAAATGATCCACATTTGGAGTAATTTGAAATTAAATCACAAATCCTCAAAATGTTCGGCCCAAACAAATTGAGGATTTGTGATTTAATCACTAATTATTCCAAGTGTGGGTAATTTGAGGGCAAATAACTTTCAGCAAGTTTCTAAAATGGGCAATACATGAATTTAAGACCATTGGCAAGAAGTTTGCTCACGATCACCTTTTGAAGACTTTTTTGCCTTCCCAGTACAGTATATTCCCTTTAAGTTGAGTCCGTACCAAAGCCATCGTCCTCCTCCTCGTCCTCCTCATCCTCGGGTCTCTCCAGCTCCACCAGCTCAAAGGCGTTGTCCAAACACCAATCCAGCACTTGGGACTTTGGGGCACCTGAACCAGGGGACAAAATATACACATTATTGTGGCAGCCACAAACACACTGGACCACAGAGTGCATTATACCCAATGTGAAAAAAAATCACACAATTTCTTACATGACCTTTAACCTTTGTTCTCTAAGGATATGACCTGAAAAGCCCCTCAATTCATCTTCACATGATGATTAAACTTTACACATGCTGTGCTTTAAACTAGTGCACTGGATTTCTGGTTATAGAAAGAGATCTACTGATGGCAAACTCGACTGACCTTCGGGCTTCGACTTCTCAGGGACTGGACTATTTTTTGAAAATTCATTGATGTTTGACCTTTATCCTCAGTCTGATTTGACCCTCGGGCAAAACATCAGTCTCATTTATGTCTCTGGCCACTTCATGGCAGTGGCATAAAAATACATTTAAAAAAGGATGAAAGAGCTGAAGAGAGTTGATTATCATGATTGCAATAAGTCTCAGAGCTACCAACACTTGAATTCAACAATCAGGAAGATTTGGGTAAATTTCATCAGAAATCAGGGAGATGTCTATCAAATGCATATAATCTATCAATAATCAGGGAGATTGGTTGATGTGATGAAATCCAATGCAGTAATACTGGTCTATTTTCAGGGAGTCTCCTGCAAACTCAGGGAGACTTGGCAGCTCTGAAGTGTACACCAATATACAAAGGACTCTCCTGCAAGGTATCATCACCATGGACATTTACAACAAAATCATATCTTGATGACACAAATTGAATCAAACTGGTTGGCAGGTGTGCTGTACTTGTCCTTATTTGCAAAATAAAACAAGGTGGTTCGCGAACCACGAGTCTTGCCTGATTTCGCAATCGATAAACGGTGCTAAGTTTTTTTTCAAATATTTTTTTCAAACCTTTTGACCCCTAGATGACCTTTGACCCCATCAGCCTCATAAAGAGACACATGTGGTATTACCCAAGGATCATTTGTACCAAGTGTGATCACAATTGATGCAAAAATAAAGAAATGAGAGCAGGTCAAACAAAAACTTGGAGAAAAATTATGCACATGGCCTCATATCATTTGACCTTTTGACCCCTAGATGACCTTTGACCCCATCATCCTCATGACAACACATGTGGTATTACCCAATGATCATTTGTACCAAGTCTGATCACAATTGATACAGAAATAACAAAATTATATCAAGTTAAAGAAAACCTTTAACATTTTTGTAACAGACTAACAGACCAACAGACTAACAGACCAACAGACTAACAAGAAAAGTGATTACTAGGTCTCTACCTAACTTCGTTCAGGTGAGACAAAAAGAGAGTTGAGAAGCTTGGCTGACTGAATGGTTGGTTTACCTGGTGATTTGGTGAACTGCTTGCAGGCCAGGATGCGAACCTCTGGACTCATCTCTTTGACTGTCGCCCACTGGGATCTGGCCGTCTTGAAGCTTTCTTCCTGATATGAGCAGAGCCAAGAAATGAGACAGAGTCACAAGATGGTTTCCCAGGGCCCCGTTTCACCAAAATTATGCACAACTTTACGCACGACTGGTGACCTGCTCTTGTGTTAAATGAACCCCAATTCGTTCCTGTTTTAACATAGTGGGAGTGAAATTCGCACAATCTTCATAAAATTTGACTGACTATAAACTTTGGATTCAGACACTTTTTAACAACAAGAATTTTAATCTACAAAGATCAGATTTCATCTTTAGCTGATGGGAATCTAAATCATTGAGAATCTGATTTGGCATCCAAGAACAGCTCACAAATCGTGCGTAAAGTTGTGTGTAACTGATGCACGTATTGATGGAACACCCCCCAATACTGAATTCTACGTGCTTCTTGTGACTGTTCTTTTTTTCCTTAAGCCCCAACACACTGGAACACTCTCCACACACACCTGGGAAGCATCTACCATAGACCCTTTTAACTCTTAGCCTGCCCCAATGAATAGAGCCCAGTGCCACGCCGCTAATCCCTACTGTGCCCACCCCAAATCCGCCCTGTGCCAAGTTTATTTTGAGGCATCGTTAGTTGCACTTTATTTTCTATGCTGGCATTTTCGAACCACAATATTTTGAAACCTATACACTTTTACAGAAAAACTTGTACACAAAAGTTGTAGAAAATCTTATCAGCTTTATTATGATATCAAATTTCTATGGAGATTTTATTTTCTTATTTTGTTATAAACTAATAATAAACGTTAAGTTGTACTTTCTATTTTGAAGTCATTTCTGTGCTATATTCGATTGGACTGCATACATGCTTCTTTATCTTAATATCATATTCATAATGTTGTATGTTTATATGGAAACTTGTATTTGGCATTTTGTGAAAAATATCTCCCTTGGACCCCACAAATAGGCTATGCCTTGACTAGAAACGATTGGGTACACAATGTACATCATGTGTTTTGTTCCCTTATTTAAATGAGGGAGTGATAATGTACAGCCTGTATATCAAATACAAAACACTAAATTACTCGAGAAAATCCAATCTGAAAGGTGTACACAAACATGCGTAATCCAAAACCGATTAGCTGGTGTATGCGATGCGACGAACAATAGCGTGTGCGAAGCATTCAGGACATGTGCAATGAGCATGAACAATGACTGCTATGACGAATGCAAGCAAGGGCGCTTCTGGCACTCAAACGGTAGCGCCCTTGCTTGAACAAAGCATTTATTATCAATAGTGTGCTAACCTGTATGAAGCACCGTAACAATAGCGTGTTTGCAGCACTATGGCACTCTAAGAGTTAAAAGGACACGTCACTTAGCTTTTGTGGCGCGATATCATTTATAGAGGGCACTGCAATTGATAGCATTTGGCGGCAGTCTTATCAGCCCCACCCCAGTGCTGGCACTACCCCATCCTCAAGATCGGCAAAATTGTGTTAGTGTCAATCTCATGCGTGTGTGCTACTAGCAACAGTCTTTGACACCCTTTGGTGCATGTACGCAAAATGAACACATATCACATGTAAAGTCACCCGTATCGCTACAATTGCGTGCTTGTTTGTTAACCAAGCCAGGCCATGCTCCACGCCTAACGCTGTCGATTGCAGCGCCCTCTATAAACGATAACGCGCTGCAAAAGCTCAGTGACATGTCCCCTTCAGACACTTCTTAACTCTCTGTGTGCCACTTGCGTATTATTTCACCATTAATGAGCTGGGGACAGAGTTGGGGGATGAGGGGAGTAGTTGTCAAGGTAACGGCAATAGGGTGGAGTCTAATGATGCAGGGAGGACATACGGAGCACATAGTGTGAGCAATAGCACGGAGGAGGAGCAGGGACAGGGAGATAATGTCACTGCTGAACCAGATAGAATAGGTGAGTAGTTGCAATGTCTCAAATATTTTATCCTATATTTGTACTGTAGGCCATCAATCTCATAGAGCAGTATTTGTCTAGTACACTCTGACAAAAGGAAGCAAGTGACAATCACTCAAATTTGGGTTATTAGTATTCATACATTGTATCCAGCATTCCCTACATACAGCCAAAATCTCGACAAAAAATATTCATCTTGCTGCAAGATATGCAATCTAACATGATGTGGTGTTGCACTGTTGCCAATGCAAGTGACAGACACATTTTGCTCATTTACAAGAAAAGTATCTTTTTTTAATTGCTTCCTTTTGTCAGAGTAGGGCAGATCTCTTTCACCATCATCATCATCATCATCATCAGGCATTGTTCAACCATTGTTGGATGAAGCCCTCCTCAATTAGTTTCCATTCGCTTCTATTTGCTGTCATTTGTTAAATGAAGCATTCTTCTTTCCATAGCTCTTTGTGTTATTCTCGATTTATGTTCCATTTCTTTAGTTGTAGACCAGGTTTCTGCTCTATACGTTAATGTCATTAAAATGCACTGGTCAAATATCCATCTCCTCAATGCGAGTTGTATTTTCATGTCAATTAAAAGTTTCCTGTACATATTAAAACATCTCCACCCTCCTTTAATGCTTATCAATACTTCTTTTCTTGTATTATCCTCCATTTTCAAGTTTTGGCCCAAGAACTTGTAACTGTCGACTCATCTCTTTAGGTACTTATAAATATGTACTTTTTCTTCCATGTTCTTCATCTCTTTCTTTCTAAAATGTGTGTAGAAACACTGTTCGAAGTGTTTTACAAATACTTTGTATCATAATAATCCTTATAAGGGGACAGTCAAAGTTTCAAAGAAGTTTGTTCCCTTCTACAACAAACTATACATACTTCGTCTGTGAGGTTCCTCTGTACAACATACATTAGATACCTGTATACATAGCTCATGTGTGAGGTTTGTTCCCTTGTACAACATACACTCCAGCTCAAAGGAATTGGCATAGGGAAAGGGAAAAGGAAGAAAGGGAAGGACCCGCACTTTAAACCTGTGGTATATTTTGTCCAGTTCAGCATGAAACACGATGCTTTAGCCTAAAAAGCATTGTGTTTCATGCTTAACTGGACAAAATATACCGCGGTATAAAACTGCCGCTCCTTCCCTTTCTTCCCTTTCCCTCTTCCTATGCCAACTCCTTTGAGCTGTAGTGTACATCAGATACCTGTTATACACACCTCATCTGTGATGGCAATCACGATGCCTTCCATGGAATCGCCCAGGGTCAACGACCCCATGATGCATGGTTCAGCGACACACATGAGGATGCTGGCTGTGTAGTATTTGTTACTCATCTCCCACATGTAACCTTTGACCCCCTCCGCCACGGAACAGAAGGGGGCAGCATCTCCCTCATTGCGAGTGATGCCTGCAAAAGTACAGAAAATGTATCAAATTCTTTTCAACATTGGTTTACTCAATATAACATACAAATATACCAAGCTGTGAGTGCATAGTGGAAATTATCTATCTGAGGAGGGACTGGCATAGAACTTTAAAAAATAGTAACTTATGCCAGTCAATCTGAAGATGGATAATTTCCATTATATTCCACATACTAAGAATGTTGCTATATGATTGGTCAAGAGTTGATCACGTGATGAAGCGTAGTTTTTCCCATCTGATCACCTGAGAAGAAAAGTTCGTTACACTCTAGGTGATAGTACTTTTTTGAGAAGGAAAGTTCATTACACTCCAGGTGATATTACTTTTTGGTACTGATCTCTTCACTCCTCACAGTCCTAACGCGTGATCAATAAAAGTGTGTAGCTCGGACTATCAATTGTAGCTCGGCGCAGACGCCGCCGCGGGCACTGCACCACGGGCATACATACAAAGCAGTGCAAGCCTTCCATTTCCCCCACACAGTATTTCACCAAAGCAAGTGTGCAATTCTCTACCACCTCGTACCAAAATTGACCAAGAATTTCAGTTTCCTGTATTTTATTAGAATTATGAAGGGTATTCTCGGAGGATCTATGTTCTCAACGATACTACACAGGTAAGTGAATTTCGACTACTTCTTGCTTTTTCGACAAAATCTTACGAATTAGCGTCACTATGGCAGGGTGTTCGTTGGAATTTGTAGAGTCTATATCGCAGCGTGCAATAAGTCAATTTGCTTCCGGGTTTGAATATGAAACCAAAAAGTACATCATGTAGCCGCACCGACCCTAACGCTTTTGTACGTTAGATTGTCATTTATTTTATAAATTGTTGGTATCAGATGTGGAATACACAACGAACAATAGTGTACAACGGATAGCGGAGCGTGGTCGCTAGCGGTCGTGTCCATTTTTGCTTATTACATGACGTCATCCAGCCACTGCCGAGAGCCAATTTATGAATGAAAATATAGTAAGCATGCGCAGTGCAAGCCTTCTATGTCCCCACATAGTATTCCACCAAAACAAGTGTAAAATTCTCTATCACCTCGTACCAAAATCGACCTAGAATTTCACTTTCCTATATTTTATATGAATTTTGAAAGGTATTCTCCGAGGATCTATTTTCTCACCGATACCGCACAGGTAAGCGAATTTCGATTGCTTCTTGCTTTTCCGTGAAAATCGTACGAATTAGCGTCACCCCCGCATCGTGTTTGTTGGAATTTGTAGAGTCTATCGCAACGTGTACAAAGTCAATTGGCTTCCGGGTTCTAGGACCGTCAGTCAATATGCATGAAATTGCAGAGTTTCGATAATTTTCGATCGATACTGGAGTGATCCGATCACGAACCAAGACCCTTTCCTGCGTACACAATGTGACCGGATATCGTTATCGCTATCGATACTTCCACACGCAGTCGGAAGGCAACCACGTGGTCATGACGTGATCTGCGCGATTGCCCAATCAGCGGTCTCCGAATCGCTGATCGCGGACGATCTATCAGTTGTACACAGTCTATGGACAATAGTTCGTCGTGGAATATAAAGCAAAAAATCAACTTTTGGTTTCAGGCAATGAGACGAACTATCATATATCACTTCCTCGGCGATCTGAATGTATACACTATCTTTCCTCAGCTTAACGCTTCGGAAAGATAGCTACATCCAGATCGCCTTGGAAGTGATAGTTCGTCCCATTACCTTCACCGACGTTGATTATTTGCTTTCTTTACTTCCGACCTCATTGCTTGGTACATTTATAATTAAAAAACAGAACAACATGATGCTTTAGCCTAAGATGCATTGTGTTTCATGCTGAACTGGACAAAATATACTGCGGTTTAAAACTGCGGCTCCTATCTTTCTTCCTTCCCCTTTCCCTATGCGAATTCCTGTGAGTGTAAGCCTTGTACAGACTACAGGATTGCCAAAACCAGTCCTTGCAGTGGCAGCCGTAGCCTATTGCCCGTCTGGGCGTATTCACGTTTCTTTTATTAGAAGGGAACTTCTGTTTAAGTATCTTCTTCCATTTTCCATAGTTTTCACAAAATTTCATTTTCTTTTTTTTTTTACCTGCAAAAGGAACACCCTGTCTTCCATTTTTCAACAAGTAAAACTGAAGTAAATCCAACTAACAAGAATATTAGCATATGGGACAGTGTATGAATAGTCGCACGATTTCGTTTGCCGTTTTTATACTTCGGGCAAGAAGAAAACATAAATTCCAAGAGTCAAACATCATCATAATCCACGATCAATGTTAAAAACTACGTAAGTTTACAAATCAATTACGACTTACTCTTCATCAAATCATCGGGATCAATGCTTGCCGAGCAGGACACGAGAAGGGCAGTGGGCGTCGCCATTTTAACTTTTCACTCTTCTTCATTTCTCAGCCTGGCGAAATTGTGCATGCATGTGACGTACCGTGGAGTGCGCATCGAATCCCCCCCCCCCCTCCCCCCTCCTCCCCCTCCTTCCCCCTGCCCCCCTCCCCCCTCCTCCCTCCCCCCCCCCCTCCCGCCCCCCCTCCCTCTCTCTCTCTCTCTCTCTCTCTCTCTCTCTCTCTCTCTCTCTCTCTCTCTCTCTCTCTCTCTCTCTCTCTCCCTCTCTCTCTCCCACTCCCACTCCCCCTCTCTTTTTCTCTTCATACTATCGTTTCTGTCATTCTAATCTCCTACATGTATGTAACTATTTCTCATACGAGTGCACATAATCTATCCTGTTTCTTTTCCAGTGACAGCATAGACTCCGGGCCTGTTCTTAGAAATCATCAACAGTGAAAGTAAGGGTACAACACTAGCTGCTGATTAAGCCCCTAAGACCAACACATTTCTTTGGAGTGTAGCACTCAATAGAGAAGTATGGAACACACTGATGTGGTTCTTTGCAGTTCCGTTTTCTGCAATCCCCCCTTCACCACCCCTTCCTTCTACCCCAGGATCTTCCTTCCTCTCCCTTCAGACATGCCAAGTCTGCCGTATTAGGCATGAGACTCCCTCTTTATGTGCCATGCATATATTTTTTTCACCAGGAATGGACATAAATTACATAGAGCAGCATTTTATCTGGCACAGGAAGAGTATCGGGCATATACTGTACTTGGAAGACAAGAAAGCCTTCAAAAGGTGGTTGTGAGCAATCTTCTTACCAATGGTCTTAATGTCCATTTTATAAAAACTTGCTGAAAGTTATTTGCCGTCAAATGATCCACACTTAATGATTATTAGTGAAATCCTCAAAATGTTAGGGCCGAACATTTTTAGGATTTGTGATTTAATCACTAATCACTCCAAATGTGGATCATTTGAGGGAAAATAACTTTCAGCAAGTTTCTAAAATGGACAATAAATGAATTAAAGTCCATTGGCAAGAAGATTACGCACGATCACCTTTTGAAGGCCTTCTTGTCTTCCCAGTACAGTACATTCACGCTCAGGTAAAGGTGTTTTGTCAGATCAGACTACAGCCTGACGAGACATTTGCGTCATAACTACAGACCTTTTCTGGAAGCCTGTTCAACTGCAAATCTCTCGCTAGTTCCCATAACTCGGACTGGTCACTTCTTTCAGACCTATCGACCAGAATGATAAGTGCGTGTGTATGTATACACTGCCTGTCTGATTGGGTCATCCATTTACAGCTTATGAGAACCACAAACACACATTCTCTTCTATACATACAAACTAGTTCTTCCTTCACCCTCCCTCTCTCTCCCTCTCACCTAACGATATGCACAATACTTTATTCTCCATCTCTTGCTCTTCCTCTACCTCACACATGCATGCACACACACTTTCCACCTCTCTCTCTCTCTCTCTCTCTCTCTCTCTCTCTCTCTCTCTCTCTCTCTCTCTCTCTCCCTCCCCCCCCCCCCTCTCTCTCTCTCCCCCCTCTCCCTCTCTCTCTCTTTCTCTCTCTCTCCCTCTCTCTCTCTTTAATCATACATAGCTCATCAATCCCCTCCATCGTCATGCAAATGTAAAGCCACAAGGATCACATGTTTTACCAAAAGGCAAGTTGAGATTCAAGATAAATCATCTTTTTAATAGTAATTAATTCCACAACTGATTAATTATAATGTACATATACAAAGGCTGTGAAACATACATAAAACTATCTGCACTCAAATGTTTTTATATCTTTTTTCTTTTAGATCTGTGAGGTTACTTTACCATACAGAACAGTGCGTTTATCCTGTAAAACTCTTGATATTTCATTTGTATAGTCAACAAAAATATATATCTTCCACCCAATTAGTACACACTGGCTGTAATACTGGAACACTATACATCCCTACATCACATCTACGCTGAAAAGTCTAGAGACAAAAGTTTAAACAAGTTCACTAGCACGATATCATCTGCATATAAAAACATCAACTGCATCGTTTTGACATACAGCCAGCTCAGCACATGGTTATGAAATCATATGCACAAGATTAAAAACAAATTCTTCCTCGTAAATCAACCTTCTTCATTTTCAGCATAGTTAGAAGCAGTGACAAAAGTTTTTTTTCAGGTGCTAGAATCAAAAAGAAAGGAATACCAGTATCAGATTCCTTGAATGCTACATAACTATGATAAAGTTCAAATGAGAGTTAGGAGCTGGGGCAATACAGATATTTTCAAGTTCTGCTTCAGGAATTATTTATTCCCGCCAATTGTTATACCGGTACGATTCTACGATGAGCATCTTTGTAAAGAAAACATCATACATAAAATGAAAAAAATGACGATATATATCAAAATTGATTTCCTTTTCATCAACACAATATCAAAATGGTTTCACATTAACTTCATCAGTACAAAAAGAAAAATATAAAAATCAATTTTGGATTTTCTAATAAAAATCATTTCCTTTTGAAGGAAAGTGTCTTACAATTTTACAGCCTGATTTGTGTCAGGAACTGCTTGAAGAAACCTTTTCCTCTGTTTTTACCGCTATCATAGTAAACATGATGATACGGTGTAGTGACACAATACGTTGTGTGGTAAGACGATAAGATAACAGCCAGACGATGCACACTAGTATTGGTCCTTCTAACTTGCTTAATACACATGAAATACCCACCTACAGACTACATTTTACAGCATACCTGGGTCTCTCTCTTCTGACCATATTAACTTCTGCAAAACAAGCAACTTCCAGGAGAAGAGATCACAGATTGTCATTCTCGGCGACAAAGAAGGAATACATGAAGAGAATAATATCAAATGTAATCCAAGTGCAACAGATGGTGTATAATAATTATTTGACAGAAATTTACATCAGTTATCCCCAAGGAGCAAATGTAACAATACACATACTTCTTTCACCGGACTTTTTGCACTGAAATACCACTACTTACAGACGAGAATAAATCTACATGCAAAATACCAAAACACCTAGTGCTCATTCCTCTGTAACCCAATCCAGTCAATCTGTTGCCCGGTGACACAATATGGTCAAGTAAAATAAACCCTTAAAGAAATGCTCTGCGACCAAAAATATCTGCAGAACATACACCTAGATTACTGGTGATCTGATATTAAACAACGTTTGAATAAAAACTTCTTTTCTTCCCCACCGAAATTTGCGTATTTCTCATTGGTATTTGTTTCAAAATGGCAAGAACTTGCTCCCCCAAAAAAGCATCACACAATTTGAGATATCAAATGTATATTTTTGATAAAAAGAGGAAATTTTCAGAATCTGCATATTCCATAGTAACATGAGATGATCATTATGCTTGCTATTTCTTGACCTCTTTCTGTGCATTGATATCCATTCTACACCAGTAATAGCGATTCCATAGTGCATACTCTAGTTTGGCAGGGGGAGAGTTACCGCTCTTCCAGTCTGCAAGATAAATGTCGCGGCCAAATTGATTTAGCTGCTATTCCCTTTCTTTGCCCACTTTGTGCGTTCTTTGTCATGCCTAAATTCCTACATGACTACAATACAACACAACCAATACTACATCTATATACTTTGTTCACCTCCATTCTGCACATATACATTTTGAGATGCTACATTTTACACAGAGATGTGGTAAGGACATTTAAGGCACAGAGACGTGATTGTACTGAACACTTTGCACACAGACGTAATGTGAGAGGCTCCGATACTCTCACTGTGAGGTGCCATCATCTTTTCGCAGGAAGTTGTGTTTGCATGTTGCTGTTTGTTTTTTTTTTAAATTTAGACAAAATCTCTCTGGGGCATTTGATTCTCATTTCTGTATGACAATTTGGCCAACACAGGATAGCCCTTGCTTTTTCTAGTTTCATTGCAAAATGTGATATGCTCCCCAAAATTAGGAATACGATTGATACTCTGTACTTTATTATATAATTTGATATCATAAACTCTGATAAATTTGCTTCATTTCTATTTTCATTTCATTTCTATAATGTGAATGCTTTCTATTGCTCATAAAATTTTCTTTACACATGTTGTGTTTATAATTTCTACTATCTTTCTTTATACACAATATAATGTATTTTTTTTTTCGGTTAAATACAAATTTGTTCTGCTTTCTTGTCAGACATTTTCCCTAAGAGCATTTCAATTTTTATTTCTTGAGAAAATAATTTTTGAACGTGAGATAGAGAAAAGGTGAATGAAGAGGTACATCATTTGTTGAGCATCAAAATGAGACCAACGGGTGAAAGCAATGCAAGTGACTCCCACTGTGACTCCAAGATAAATACAGCAGTGTGTTAGTGTGACGGATCTGAGATTGAAACAATGCAGGCCCAAGAAAATTTGAATGATGAATGCATGGAGTTAAGTTCCCTAATCATTATACAAGGGTGAAATTGTGGCTTTTGCTTACTGGTATACAATAATGGCTCCAAATAACTTTATTCAAATAAGATTACCGGTTATCATTTTTATTGTATGAAAATAGATTCAAGTATGTTCACTTTGTCCAAATCATCAGAACATAGAGCGATATCATAACATGTTAATGTATGTTTTGGAATATATGCTTTGTGCTTTCTATACAATAGAAAATAAAGGAGCATTACAAATAAATACTCAGATCCGAGAGGTTAGAGAGTGACACTTCACAATGTACTTACACATTGCCAGGTATTAGTGATAGCCAAAGATATGAGCCAGAAATAAACAAGTCATTAAGATAGTCTTTTCCTCATCAAATTCAGGTATAATTTTATTTTGAGGGCCAGCAGTGGATGTCTGGGTCCCATGTAACATAAAAGTTTGCAATCAATCGCAAAATGGCAATGGCCAATCATCATCATTGTTGCATGCGCCTTTTGTTTAAAAGACCAATCAAAATTCAGCAACCAATCAGAATTCGTCTTTCAAATTTGCAATTGATCCCAAAATGCAAATGATTACTGGTGAGAGCATCAACCACTGAACGGCCGGAGTGTACAAGAAGACAGGTATTGAATAAAAGGCAAACGGCTATAATATGGTATTACAAATTGAGACAGATATATCATTACTTTCAAGACTGACTGATTAGATAAATTGTGAATTAACTTATGTGTGTGTGTGTGTGTGTATGTGTTAGCAATACAATTCTAATAATTTCTGGCGAGAAATTACCAAAACTGGATGACTGAAAACGGAATGCTAAACATGATGGATGTTTGCATTTCCATGAAACTTTGCAACAATCTACACCTCATCAGTTTAATGATGGATGCCAGATCAATTTTGTCTGCTGTAAGTTCTTTTTTTTTGTTTTTTGTTTACATACTGGGAATTAACATATTTGTTAATTTAATTCTTAATAATTCATGGTGGGGGAAGGGAAATATCATAACAAAACTCCACTAATTATCAAGATCATCTCTAAAACAGTAAGCAAATTTCAAAAATCAGATTGTATCAATAATTGAGGTAGCAACATGATAATACACACTGGAAAATATGCAGTGCATGCTTCTTCTCCCTGTCTATGTGTTGTCAAGGGGGGAGGAAATATCACAAAGAAACTGAGCCTGTAAGAAATCAGAATATATAGTTGAACAAAGCACAAACAGATCATGGCTTTCCACAAATGACCAACTGATTCACACAGTGTAAATACAAGTGCAACAAAAGCCCTTCACAGGAGGTGAACGGAGAAGCACAAAGCTAATGACTAAATAATAAAAACAACCCCAAAAGAAGGTAAACTGCAGATATAGCATCACAGAATTATTACATTTACATGAATTCAACTCAAATGTTCACTTCTTAGACAAAATGGATACTCATGATAAGCAATTTTTTTCAAAAACAGTCATAAAGATAAAATTTCTGTATATACTGTACATAACACTTTCTTTTTTTGTTTAAAAATCTTTCCACAAAGATACGCCATTTCATCTGTCATGATCTATGTACATAAATAATTCTCATCAGTGTTGAAGACTGCTTTTTAAAAAATGGATGAGGAAAATATAGAAGTCTAGAATTCACTTTTGAAGATATTTTACAAGCAATAAAACCCCTCTAACTGGTTATGAGATATAGTTCTGTTCTGCTATTCACAAAGCAGTGCATTTTAAATCACATATACAGACAGACACACACACACGCACACACACCCTCTTTCTCCTCTCTTTACGCATAATATTCACTTTGGTAATTTTTTACTCTACAAAAAAGGTAGTTATCCCATACGTTTTTTCCTTTCCAAATGCATTTGTACAACAAATTTCAATAATCAATGTAGAATCAAGCTCATGAATAGTTTACTCAAATAACACAATTCATGTATACACGGCGGCATATTTCAGTCCTCTTTTGCAAATCAACTGTAAGCAAACTCAAATGCTAATGTGATGTTTGATACTCTGGTCTACCGCAAGCCATAGCTTCTCACAACTTTTATAGAGAATAATACTTTCCTGTCCAGCTGCATCTAAATACATCTCAAAATTGAGCTGTGCAAAATTCATACACACTAAGCCACATACACATCTGCAAACAGAACAAAAACAAAAAAGATCTTGACATTTGAAACCATTGAAACTGAATCCTGAAAAGCAGATGCAGTAGAGCACATTATATGTACATCGTTTAGAATGTGATCAAGCAAATTGTTCACGGGTGAAGGTGTGAGAAATTTTATTCAACTGAACTATTTGCTACAGGTGCTTGATAGATAGCTAGAGCGGCTCATTACAGCTATAATAAAGAAGCAATATTCTTGAATTTCTGATACATAGTCATTTTTTTTTTTCAATTTTCATATTTTTGTTTTTCGTTGCTTTTTACAGGACGACCGCGATCAAAACTGCTCAACAGTTGACGGGCTCGTAGGGGTGTCTCGTCATGTCAGACAAGCTCCAGCTAGTCTACAATAGATCAAGTCACTGAGAAAACATGTAAACAACACACACACACACACATGCACAAGTATAAATGTTGATAAAAACTGCACTATACAAAACTCAGTCCACCCTCCAAGTCCCCCTCTGGAATCCGTTCATTGTCGCTTCAAACCTCCCATGGAAACCTGTGTTTTAGAACCTCAGGATAAATCTCCTGTCAAACTTCTTCCGTCAGAGAAACGCACAACATTTTCATTTTCCGCCTGGACTACCAATACAGTGCAATTTTGTTCCCCTACATCATTGTTTTATAGACAATCACATTAACAAATTACTATCAATATCTTTAATATCAAAATATTTAACAAATAACCGGTCCACACGCCCCATCTCTTCTCCATCGACTTCTGCCACATTTTCCACTGGTTGCTTGAAATGATGATGGGCCTAACCCGCACGGGTCCAGACATATCTTTATTTACAAAACACCAAGGTGTGAAGGCAATATCCTCTGATGTGATAACAATACTTAAACAGGTACTTGTGTATTTACAGCAACACTAATGCAGCACATGTATCTGGAGCTGGCATAATGAGGGTTGCATTCCTCACAAACAGTGTAACATTCGGTCATTTCTTCAAATAATTAAATTATGCACCACCAAGAGCCGTTCCCAGTCAATTCTTTTTACAGATACAGCCTTCGCTTTATTACAGACTGGTATGATAAAGTTCGCAACAAAAGAAAATTGAAAGCAGCAAACACTAAACTTGTTTCTCACTACATTCTACTCTGGACTTTAAATCACCCACTTCATGCTTTCATGAAGTCTTACAGAGTGGGCAAGACATATGATCCCTTTCAAATCTGGATTTGGCTTTGCACTCTTTCTATCAAAGAAACACATTTTTCAAAGCAATGAAAAAAGAAACTGTGTGGATTACTCATACTGTAAGATATAAGAGAAAACTGAAGAAAATAAAGTAAGTTTGGAATATACCTTTGGATTGTGCATATTTGCAGATTAGAAACAGCTGGCATTATAAAATACCGGTACATGCAGTTGTATCAACTTCATACTATCATAAGTGAATATTAAATTCACTTGATAAAAAAAACATTTTGTTTTGAACTTCCAAGGAAGATTCCAACTCTACTATAATCCCCATCCATTTAGAAAAAAAATCCCTCTATATATTTCTTGTATGTGGCATCAATGCATGAAATTGTCATCTGAATTGAAACAGTTACACATGCTCTTATCGATTAGAATGTACAAACGACAACAAAGGAAATTCCACTCCCGAAGATGGCTTTCACGAAGCAGAGACTTGAAGTCTGATTTAAATTGGTTGGCACATCCAACACTCCAGACTGGCTCTTTCTTGGGCTTGAAGACACAACCATTCAGGAACAGGGTGGTTGCAGTGATTTCACTTAGGAGCTGAGTGGCTCCATGTACCAAACTAGGCCCAAAGTGGAAAATGATGACAGAAGTTGTCCCTTCCTTTCTCATGCAGTGCGCAGCCGATCCCAAGAGACTTCAGCAGCTGAGAATGGGGGATGGGGGTTCATGCCACCACCTCCCCCACCTCTACCTCCCCCTCATCCCAGGGTTCAGGGGTGAGCTGCAGTGACCGACGTGGGATGGAGGTAGGAGGGGTGGATGGATAGATGGATGGATGGATGGATGGAGAGGGGAGGAGGGAGAGGGGAAGCTGGGAGGGGGTGGGGTGGGGAGGGGGGTCTTACGAGACCCACGCTTCGCCCATGCGGGGTCTCTTGCTGGGCGGGAGGTCTTTCCGGATGTCGTCTTGGGTTTGATAGTGGGAAGGGGAGCTGCCAGGGTGCTGCGGCTGCCCCCCTAGGGGTTGGGGGTGGGGCATCTTCCTCTCCTTGGGTGGTGAGACCGGCTCACACTTGATGTTGGGATTGATGGAGTG
Source organism: Arbacia lixula (assembly GCA_963669155.1). NCBI lineage: Eukaryota > Metazoa > Echinodermata > Echinoidea > Arbacioida > Arbaciidae > Arbacia > Arbacia lixula. The sequence goes on along the minus strand of OZ022578.1, from coordinate 3,828,417 downwards.
GTCAATGTCCATGCCTGGCTCCTGGTGATGACCCATGGACGTTGATGGCGACCTGTCCAAGGAAGGAAACAAAAACATTAATCATTCATGAACAAACTACGTGTTAATGAAAAGAAATTAATGTATGTATATTACTTTTAATAACAGTAACCAAATTTCAATGAATTCCCACTTTAAAATAAACAAATATGTAAAAAACGGCATAATGATATATATTTGCAGAACCAAAATAAGCATGCACACTTGTGGGAATGGTCCCATTACACATATAAACCAACAGGTTACAGTTAACTTACACTTAAACAAAACAAAGAAACATCGAAAACTAAAACTAAACAACATAAACCTTAATTAAGAGAAAGGGGAGAAGAGGAAGAAAGAAAGGAGGTTACATATTGATGAATTTCAATAAAGGAGAACAAAGTGAATATTAGTTAAAGGTAAGTATGATTTAAAAGGAGTTTAAAATAATTTACACTCCTGGATTACTTGACTTATAATGGTAGTTTATTCCAGAGTACTGGTACAAAATATCAAAACATTTTTTGATAAACAGGTTTGTGCTAGAGGGGTGTGTAAATTATTGATATCTCTCATAATTTTGTTCTTTATACAAGGTGTGACACATGACTAATGAACTTGACAAAGGTCAGGATGCAACTTTACCCCCTTTGGATGTGACTTACATGTTGTGGCTCCCTATGCCTGCAGCTTGGATGGCGGCGGTGAGCGGGCCGTGCTGGAGATTGCTCCATCCAGACACAAGCGGCGAGTTGTAGTTGGTCAGCTGGCTCAGGTCTGCGCTGGATAGAGGGAACTCACCACCTGGACAACAGAGGGAGGCAGACAGGGAAGACAATCAGAGCATACATTTATACAATGACAATAGCCCTGCAGTAGCAATCAGCTTTTGAATAGCACTTTCCTCATCAAACTTCCACCCCAACTAGTCTGTTCAAGTGTTTCTTAACATGATTGCTACGAATATTGGTGCATAGGAATTTAACACAACATTAAGTAGAGAAATCTGACTTTGTGGCAGAGGCATAAAATCAAATGTGATGAGTCAAAATAAGCATTTCAAAGTGGTTACATTAATAAGTGTTTCTGTCAAAAGTGAAATCACATTGGGCATAAACACTGCCTCATATTGACAAGTATGCTGTCAGTCACCCAGAAACCCATAGACTGTGGGTGATATTACTATAGGAAGACAAGGCAAAGTGCTACGCTACAACCTCTCCTGACTCATGTAGTTCATCCTTCATTTGACCCTTCCCTGGTTGGTAATATAACATGGAAAACATAGTCATGCGATACTCTAGTCAGCCTAAAGGGCATTGTAACTTTGAAAAGTTCAATTGATTAAAGGAAGAGTCCACCCTGAAGTTAAGTTAGTTTTTGATAAAAACAAAAACATGAAAGAAACATATTAGGGAAGGTTTGACAAAAATCCATTTTTTAAGTTTTATTTTTGTGACATCACGTGCGAGTTGCTCTCCCAAATACATGTACCATGTACTATTTTTTTTTAATTGTTCATTTTCTCAAAAACGATACATACCATTTTACCTGTACATTTATTCCTCTCGGAAAAAGATTTAATTCCTTCATCAAAAACAGAAAAAGAGCAATTCATGGAATCATACAGCACACAACATATGGAAAAGCAACTCGTAAGTGACATCACAAAATCAAAACTTTAAAAACTCACAACTTTCTTATCCTTTGACGGATTTTTGTCAAAACTTCACTAATGTGCTTCTTTCATGTTGCTGCTTTTATTAAAACTAACTTCAGGATGGAGTTTCCCTTTAAGTAGACAAGTCATTATAATGAAACATATGAAACATAAAGAAAGGTTATTGTCCAAGCCCTGTAATTGTGCTCTATAAATTTGAAGAAAATAAGTGATGTTCTGTGTATTGTCCAATCAATGCGTAGTAAAGCCTACACAATGCAAAGTCTGCAGAGTATGTCCTTGCAGACCAATAGATTTACGCATGAAGGTTACTGGTCTGGACGAAGTGCTTAAAATCATGACCTGCTTATTATATCTCTGATTATCCTCAACCTTTGTCTCATCTATTAATCTGATTTGCAACTTTAATTCCATTCAATTCATTCTCAGGGTTGTATTGCCCTTTAAGGCCGGGCAACTTCTTTGAGACTGTGTAACAACACATCTTTAAAAAGTTTAATTTTTTGGAGTGAATGTCCATCAAATTTATAATGTAATTTGAAAGCATTTATCATGAGGATTTTTTTATCAAAAAAGATACAACAAAATAACAAACCCAAAAATTCTGTGTAAAAGCATGGACATTTATTTTATTAAATTATCAATGCCAATGTACATTTTTTTTAAATGTGCTGCTTTTCATTTTTAAACCATGTTAAGGCTGTTATCATCAAATATAAATTTATATAACCATGGCCTGTTAGAACTGACAGATAGGCATACAACGTTAGGGCAAGTGAATATGTAGACATGCCACGATGCACAGGTACTCTCTGACTATCAGTGGTTGCTTTGTACTTGTAGCAAGCAGGCGGAGCAGGAGGGGAGTGCTGGCACACTAGCCCACCATACACCGTGCCCTGTGGGGTCCACTGGGGCTCAGCCCCGTACAGTCCCAGCAAGGCTGCATTGTGACTCACGTCGGGCTGGGGCGGCTTGGTTCCGAGCGTGGGTTCCAAGAGGAAGGATAATCCCATTATGCGAGGGGAAGCAGGGAATAACGGCGCGTCGCTACCCTTACAATAACACGTCACATGAAGGGGAGGGTTGATCGGGTGGGGTGGGGTGGGGGTGGGGGGGGGGGTGGAAGGTAATTTGGTAGGAAGAGGTAGGACAAAGTCACTTATCTTTGTGGTGTGTGTACGTGTGTTTGTCAGTTGGCGTTTATGTATGTGTGAGCGTGTGTGAATGTATTAGCTGTGTACCTCGATGAGTGTGTCCGTCTGTGTGTATTAATGCATTACTTGCGTATGTAGTGGAGTATGTCCTTCTATTTCTGTGTGCCTGGCTTTCTATATACGCTCCAGCTCAAAGGAATTGGCATAGGGAAAGGGAAAGGGAAGAAAGGGAAGGAGCCGCAGTTTTAAACCATGATATATTTTGTCCAGTTCAGAATGAAACATGATGCTTTTTAGGCTAAAGCATCATGCTGAACTGGACAAAATATGCTGCAGTTTAAAACTGTGGCTTCTTCCCTTTCTTCCCTTTCCCCTTCCCTATGCCAATTCCTTTGAGCTGTAGTGTAGGCATCTAACTATACATCAAAACAATGCTGCCAACGTTCCACAGCAAGAACGTCATAACTACACATCTTCAATTTCTAGTATATTTTGCACTTTCTGCAATGCAGCTTAGGTGAAAAAGATGGAATCCTGGTCATCACGACTCTAAAAGAGCACAAAGAGAGGAATCCTACTTCAGAAGTGCTATCCATGTCTGCATGTGTGACAGCATGTTGAAGAGTCTTTCTCCAGGTGCAACCAAGATCCATAGCGACCCACACAGAAGCTTCATAAACCTGCTCAACGGTGTGGCCAATGAAATGCACACCCACCGACCCCCGTCTCCTCCACGCGCCGATAAACATCACACAGACGACCGACCTGACCCACTTAACCTGCTCCATTGCTCCAGACACAGACATTACTCCTAAAAAACTTCATGTGTATCACATGAAATGTCTCCTGCCTCCCCCCCCCCCCCCCCATTTGCTTTTTTAATCGATCTATATGTTGAGACAGAGATTAATTCTGTTTTGAGACTGTTCTGAATCCACAAGTTCGTGCAGTTACAGGCAGCAGAGCTTGTAAATGGATGGTTTACAGAGACTCCCTCCTGTCACATTGTTCATGGTGGCTGCTTTGAAAAAACATTGGAAATAATAACCTAATGTAAGTCCTTGCATTTGAAACTTCTCCAGGTGTCAAATGTAAGCGTCTGTGACGCTGTAATTTCCTACTGGTCTAAGCAGCATGAAAGGGAGGTTCACAATTTGGTGCATGATATACAGAGAAAACAGAAAGTTGGTTGCATTATTGGACCAAAAAAATATTGACAAAAAACCAAGCAATGTTTTGGTTGCAGTAACTTATTAATCTCAACATTTTCCGGCTATTATTTCTTCATTTTGACCCAATTGAACCCTGTAGTTTGAAGTTTCTACATAGCCTGTTGTCTATTGTATACATACAGCAGATTACGTAGGAATCTGGCTGGAGAAAAGTAAAAAGAGGTAGTCCGCAAATAAACAGGCTCAGTAAAGAGCTGGTTAATAAACTTGATGTGACAGCTTTTCTATCACTAATTTTCTCCTACCTCCCTGTCATCTTATATTTTTGGTGTGAATACTGAACACAATAGTGAAAAAAAAAATGTTTGTGTAAAGTGTGATAAAAGTAAGACATATCCATTCATCTCTTCATTCCTCTCTTCTTTTCTTTTTCGGAAACGTTATTATTCATTAATGCCCTCTCACCATGGAAGCCCACATAAACATTTTCAGTGATATCATACAGCTATGACATGACATCAGTATAGAAGCGATAGAACCAGGAGGGATTGATTAGTTATCATCCTGACTATTTCTTTTACAAATAGTTTCTAGCTTCCTGTGCCTTCTCCTGTGAATGCACGTCCACATTGATGTCTTCTACAACATGTTTTAACATATTGGGAGTTAATTTCCAACAATCCTAATAAAATTTGACAAATCATAAGTTTTGTATTCAGTCACTTGCTAACAACAAGAATTATCATTTATAAATATCAGATTTAAACTTAAGCTGATGGGAATCAAAATCATTGAGAATGTGATTTAGCACAAGAAGGGATCACCAGTAGTTTATGAAGTCGTTCGTCGCTTACGAACAGCTCGGTGAAACACCCCAGGATATAGGATAACATAAAAAGTTGAGGTGAAGGAGAAAAAGGAGGAGGAAGAGAAAAGGAAGGAAGGGAAGGAGAAAGAGAAGGAGGAAAAGGTGAAAGAAGAGGAAAAGGAAGGAGAAAGGAAGAGGTGAAAGAAGAGGAAGAGGGAGGAGAAAGAGGATGGAGGAAGGAGGAAGGAGGAGTCCACATTGATGTCTTCTACAACAGATAAAGAGCTGCAAGAAAAGATTGGCTTCATTTGCATACTATTTAATAGTGTGATGAATAAAAGGCACAAGCGATTTCATCAATGAAAGTTTTCATGATCACTTTGTGGAAGCAGCAATATAATTTGTATGCGAGTCAGTCCCATAAGATCAAACAGCATTGGATAGATGATGTAATTGTACTATATTCAATATAATATTTTTTCCCCTGAAAATGTAACTCTCCCTTCATCTCCAAAGTTAAAATATGAATATGCAAATATACCTCTTTTTGTTCAAAGTAGGTTGGAGGATTCACGATGGATCAATCAAGTAAAAAAAGTACAGACCTAACATGAAGAAAGCCAAACAAGTCTGTGTTGCCATGCCTGGGTATCCATACATCCCTGTTTTTCTTGCCACTATCCAGCTATTGACTTTGCTTTGTTTATTTGTTTGTTCCAGTTGCTCCTTGAGGAGATGTCCCAGGACACGTCAATACCTATCCATTTCCATCCCCTGCTGCACATTACAGCTGAGTCACAGCACACAGCAGCTACCACACGTCGCAGCTAAGCCTACAGCGCCCCCTAGGGCCGAGGCCCATGGCAGACACCGTACCAACCAGTGAGCCAAGGAGAGCCAATTCAGCAAAGCACTCTGACTAGACCCCACTGCTGGGTGTGGGAAGAAGAACGAGTGCACTAAGGCTCAACCCCAAATCTGTTCTGTTAGGAAAATCCTGATAACAATGCCATGGAACGTGGACAATGACAACTTTTATGAGTGCTTGGGAACAGTAAGACACACCTATAGTGTGCTTCAGGTGACTTCAGTCTTAATTTATTTAGCAGATAGACTTCAAGACTAAAATTGGTTCACATAATGCAGAGCTTTTTTTTTAAATATCCTAGCTATACATACGGCATAACAGACTACAAGGATCTGCTTAGCTGCAAGAAGAGAGCTGTGCCTTGTGTCAGCTCAACCAAGCTTTGGTCATGACATGTACAATCAATAGCCTTGTTTTAAATATGAAAATCTCACAAAAAATGTATCACAATTGCTGGGAGACTATGCAGTCTACCGGCGTGCTGTACAAACCATGAGCGTTTTTTCGTCTCACAATATCTTGCGTGCAGATTTTGCTGCACGAGATTATGAATGAATTCGACATGCTCGCAAAATCATTTGCTGGTGTCTTCTGTAAGCATACTGATCACAAATTTTTAAGACAGGGATTGAGATTTTATTTCTTAATAAGTACTTTCATTTTTTTTTAAAATCCGCAAAGGAGTTTTAATTTTATTCGCTTTCAAAAACAGGTCTAATTTTTTTTAATATGTAAGCTCTCAGACTTTGCTGGATCCTGACCCTTCTACAAATTGGACGGCAACACCAGTTACAGCTTTGGAAAGCCAGTACTCCAGAGAGATTTTGATTCCAGTTTTGTTTCGCTCAAAAATAAAACATTTGTGCTATTCGTCTTCAAAGTGACATGAATTTTCAGAAATCATACGGACTTCGGAACTGATATTCGCAGTACAGCCAGTCCACAGGCAGCACAAAACATGTGTATTTTATTTTTCAGCTCGGTAGTCGTAACCTTCACTTGACCTCTCGAACCACGTAAAAAGGTCTCCTTTATCTCTATATCTCCATGAATAAACCATATTTTCTTACACTTTCTTTTGCAACTGTATGTTGGAGGTCGAAATTTACCTAGTGTGAAAAAACATTTAATCAAAACAGACAGAAAAATATTGCAAATTCAAATTAAATAAGTGGTTCTAATCAAAAAAGCTACTGAAAATAAACTCTATATTTCATGTCAATCGCTTATGAGCCCCCAACACTTATAGATCATCTATTGTACTTTTGAAAAATACCAGTATTTTTCAACCTCTCCTTGTAGAAGGGTCAGGATCCAGCAAAATATCCACCATGTTCAAATCCAAAATGCATGAGACATGACAAAGTTGTGAATGACCCTAACCAGCCAATCATAGTCCGCAATAATGACGTCATGTCACCGGCGATTCGTTCGGTCGAATTGCCGGTGACAAATACTGGTATTAACTGACATGACGTCATTATCGCGGACTATGATTGGCCTTTTTTTTAAATTATATTCATCTCAAGTTTGCAATATTTTTCTGCCTGTTTTAATTAAATGATTTTTCCAGGAGAAAAAGGAGACCTTCTCCGCGGCTCAAGAGGTCAAGTGAAGGTCACGACTACCGAGCTGAAAATAAAATATGCGTGTTTTCTGCTGCCTGCGGACTGACTGTATGGTATCTTGTTCATAGGAATCATCCGCATCATTACAGATAGGAATCCATATTTTACAAGGAAAAGTGGATGCCGTCTATGCAAGGGCATACTGACATTTATAACTTTGAAGTCAAGAAGACATACATGAATGGATTAAGAAGAAGAAGAGCTTCCTCTGCCACTAGGAGTACTGACAATACATAATTAGAGCCAAGAAGACATGGATAAAATGACAAAGGGTTCTTCAACTTATCTATGCAACACATACAATTATGAGTAGCTTTACAGCATTGCAATTGCCTTATATAGACTCATTCAAGTTTAAATCGATCAAGTTTAATACACAAGTGGCAAAAGACCTATTGAGCAGATCTATCATATTCCAAGTGTTCCAAACTTGGCAATGATCAAATGCAAGCTGGAAAAGAGCAGGAACACAAACACACTGTGTGAAAAAAAAAAAATTCCCAGGACAAAAAATGTTTTGCAGTCATGCAATTCTTCTGATCCACCTTTCCTCTGATTTTCTTTTAAAATATATAGAGTTGACACTCCTCTGGCCCAGCCTGGCCCCATTTGCCTCTAAGAAGTTTATCAATTCGCAATGCGCGTCTCCCAAGGACAATGTGTTCCATTCTGAGGGAAACGCTGGACACTGAGCCCTAGGATTGTGCTCATTGATGTATTCCTCTCTAGAATCCATGAACAGATGAAATCTTCAATTATTAATGTCTCATGCCCTAAATAAAAAATACAGTGAAACCTGTCTATAGTGGCCACCCAAGGGAAAGACAAATTGTGGCCTTTATAGATAGGTGGCTGCTATAAACAGGTTCTTAAACACGTGATCTCTCTCCGGGGGAATCATTTTAGTGGCCACTATAGACAGGTTGGCTGCTATAAACAGGTGGCCACTAAGACAGGTTTGACTGTATAAGATCATAATTACTAGCAGTTGAAATGCAAAAAACCCTTCATGTGCTTAGAAATTTGTTCTCTCCTTTTACTTGATAAACACTTCATAAGAGCCCAGTATGAAAGACCTCGCTTCATATCATCTACACCTAAAGAGTAAAGCTATGTCCACTTTCAGCTAAAACCATATTTTTGCTTGGCAGAAATTTGCATCAAAACATCCTTATTACTAGGAATAAGTTTATCATACCAAGCATTGGGAGAAGGATGGGGTGGGGTGAAGGGGAGGGGGGCGGCAGGGTTTCTGGCATCACATTGTAATCTCCAAAGCTTGAAACTCAGACACGGAAAGAGGGGATCTCTAGGGATGGAACATACCTGTTTGATATGCCGTGGGCAATGCTGATGGATAGTTTGTGAGACCCTGGGGGTTGCTAGGTGTGGCCAGAGACACAGCTGGCGTTGCTAAGGGCTGGTTGGCTAAGTGAGCTGCTGCTGCATGCTGGGAGATGAATAAGAAACAAGAATGATATATATCACAAAATCAACCTGGGAAAAAGAAGCTAATTGAATCAAGGATTATCACTGATCTACGTGTAGTTGACATTTAAAGAGGCCATTTGAAAATACAAGTCATCAAAAGAAAGAGAGACAGTCAAATAGGCTTTGAAATATTGACAAATTAAATACCTACAAATAGGAAGGTACCAGAGCACGGGGTGTTCCACCAAGCTGTTCATAAGCTATGAACGACTTTACAAATGATTGGTGATCCCTTCTTGTGCTAAATGTGATACCACACTTTGTTCCTGTTTTAACATATTGGGAGTTAATTTCCAACAATCCTAATAAAATTTGACAAATCATAAGCTTTGTATTCAGTCACTTGCTAACAACAAAAATTATCATTTATAAATATCAGATTTAAACTTAAGCTGATGTGAATCAAAATCATTGAGAATATGATTTAGCACACGAAGGGATCACCAGTCGTTTATAAAGTTGTTCGTCACTTATGAACAGCTCGATGAAACACCCCAGGATATAGGATAACATAAAAAGTGGGGGTGAAGGAGAAAAAAGGAGGAGGAAGAGGAAAGGAAGGAAGAGAAGGAGTAAGAGAAGGAGGAGGAAAAGGTGAAAAAAGATGAAGAGGAAGGAGAAAGGAAGAGGTGAAAGAAGAGGAAGGGGGAGGTGAAAGAGGAAGGAGGAATATGAAGAGGAAGAGGAGGAGAAAAGCGAAAAGGAGGAGGAAGAAAAAGAGGGGGAAGGAGGAGGAAGAGGGGGAGGAAGAAGAGGAGGGGAGGAGGAAGAGGAGGAAAAGAAAGAGGAAGGAGAAGGAAGGAGAAGGAAGGAGAAGGAAGGAGAAGAAAGAAGAGGAAGAAGAGGAAGGAGGAGGAAAACAAGGGAGGAAAAAAGGAGCAAATGGGAGAAAAGAGGAGGAAGAGAAGGCATAGGAACTGGGGGAGAAGGGGGAGAAGAGAGTGCAAGAAGAGAAGAAAAATGAAAAGAGGGAAAAGAGGGAGAAAATGAAAAGGAGAAGAGGGAGAAGGAGAATAAGGGGCACAATGAAGAAAAACAATAAGAGAAAGCTCTCATGAAAGGAACAATTTGAAATATCCAAAATAAATCTGACAGGATGGCACCGAACAATCCTCAGGAATAGGGGAGCTTAAATAGAATTAAAAGAAAAGAACATGAAAAGAATAATGATAAGAACATAAAGAAGGAAGGAGGGATGATAGGAGGAGAGAAGAGAGGAGGAAGAAAGAAGAGCATAGGACGAGAACAAAGAGCTCACGAACTACGAATGGATAGTTGCAAGTGACGCAGCAGTTGCCTTCATATAAAACCCACATCAGTGACATCACTGCGCTCAATGCTAGCATGTATGCTATATCATGTGAATGACTATCACTAAGCATATATTCACCACACACTCTGCACAACATCATGAGCTTCTAACTGTATGTTATCTCCATACAGGATATTTCCCCTGACATTTGCTGCCTTTAGCAGGCAAAGAAATGACAGTTTTTGCTGTCCTCCCTGCACGCCCACAAAGGGGGAAAAAGACAGTGACTTTTAATGTCTCACAGCAATTAGGAAGGGCTTGTGCCAACAAATTTGTGGAAAGGGGAAAGAGGTGATTAGTAGGTAGGCTGGAAGTGAGGTTTGGGGCAAGAGGGGGACGAGGAGGAAATGGAGAGACACAACAACCCTTCACTGATCAAATTATCGGCAGAATCTAGCGAAGCATTCATACTTTCTACAACGCGTAATGGAACATGTATATATAGGCATGTCATCACATAACAAAAATATGATCATATCTTTTAAGTTGGGCGTATTTTTTGGAAGCATAATAATAATAATAAATAATTACGATTGGTTTTTAAACACACAGCTGGCTTAGGAAAAAGGTTCTACTCATTAGACCATTGAGGTGGATTTATGACCTTTTGAGCATTGCAGACATCCCTTGCAGACTTAGCTTTTAAGTTGGGCGTATTTTTTGGAAGCATAATAATAATAATAAATAATTACGATTGGTTTTTAAACATACAGCTGGCTTAGGAAAAAGGTTCTACTCATTAGACCATTGAGGTGGATTTATGACCTTTTGAGCGTTGCAGACATCCCTTGCAGACTTAGCTTTTAAGTTGGGCGTATTTTTTGGAAGCATAAAAATAATAATAATAATTACGATTGGTTTTTAAACATACAGCTGGCTAAGGAAAAAGGTTCTACTCATTAGACCATTGAGGTAGATTTATGACCTTTTGAGCATTGCAGACATCCCTTGCAGACTTACATTGGGTAGGTTTCCTCTGGAGCTGGGGATGACGACTTTGAGGCTGGGTCTTTGCGTCTGCTGCTTAGCCATGGCCTTGAGGGGCAGGTGGTTGTTGTTGCCCCCGCCCCCAGCCCCGTTGGGCGACACCGGGTTCATGTGGGAAGTCGGCACATTAAAGTAGGTGTTTCCTGTGGCATGGCCCCGGCACATGTATGTGTGTGTGTGTGTGAGAGAGAAAGAGAAAGAGAGAGAGAGAGAGAGAGAGAAGGAGAGAGAGAGAGAAGGAGAGAGATAGAGAGAGCGATAGAAAGAGAGAGAGAGAGAGAGAGAGAGAGAGAGAGAGAGAGGGATAGAGAGAGAAGGGGGGGGGGGTGTAGTGAGGTGTGGGTGGGAGAAAAAGGAGAGGAGTAAGAGTGATGAGAAGAAGCAAGTCAGGAGAAGAAACAGGAAATGAAAGAGGATGAAAGATCACGAGAAGGTGAGTTACAGATAAAAAGGAAAGAAGAGATTGTGAAATACAGAAGAGAGAGAAAGAGACAGAGAAATAAAGAAAAGGAAAAAGAGAAATAGTGTAGTGATCCAATGAGGTGGGAGAGAACAAAATAGCAAAAAGGGAAAAACATAAATACAAGTTTTATCATCCAAGATTTATCATAATTTGATGTGTTGAAAAACATATGTAAATGATATGAGGACATAAAGTGGCTGTTCATGTGAAATTGATATTATTAGAACTATACCTTTGATTAAATAACCGGTCACATAATCATCGTATTCGAATTGGTCTCTGAACTCTGACACACATACGAGCAAAATAGAAACAGCCTTGTCCTTCAAAACTGATGTCACTCTCCTAATCCTATCGCACATTCATCCAGGCGGTGACGGTGGGCCGCGTGCTGCGTGCCTCTCACGCCACCAGAAGACGATTGCCAGAAAAAAACAAAGCGGCACGACTTCCTTCCCCCCCGCGCTTCCTTCCTGGATGAGCAGCTGCCCCCAGAATGGCAGCCAGAGGAAATTGATGATGCCAGCTCAGGAGGGTCGCTGTCACTATCTGCGACTCTTCGCCCGGTCCTCCCGTTGTCACGCATGACTACACAATTCAACGGACAAAAGCCGACATGCGAGAAAACATCACAGAGCCTTTTATCGCGTGATATCCACTCACAAAGCATCAACAAAAACATGAACATTACTCTTTCCCATTTCTCTTTGGCTGTTACCATGCATTTACTCCAATTTAATGCAACAAACAGATAAATAAGGACATTCAAAAAACAATAAATGTCCTCTCATCATATGATATCCACTCACAAATGAAGATACAGCATTAAAAAAAAACATAAAAATTTCCAATTTCTATTTGGCCGTTAGCATGCATTCATTCCAATTTGATAAGACTGGCAAATGTTGATACAACGCAAAAAAAGGCCACAAGAATGACATTTCTTTGAGTTCTTTTCAGGTTTTCACAGTGGTGAACATAGTACACTTGTATTAGCTTCTTGTTAACTATTTGTATTTTGAACCTGCACATATTTTTTTTTTACATACACAACTGTACTTTGTATTCATAATTCTAGGATAATCATTAATCATATAATAACAATGACATTAGAGGTAGTAGCAGCATTAGTTACATACATGGATCACATACAATGTACAACATACAATAAAGAAAATTGTGTATATTACTGTTGTAGTTGATCCATTTACATGTATGTAACAAGTCAAAACTGTTCAACGCTGTTCATATACCTCCCAACATTCAGAGTATGATTTCTCCAAATCCATATAAACATAAAGTAGCCACTGGCAAGTAGGATATCCCAGAGGTTGCAGGAAACAAAATTAATTTACAAAGCTGTTGATAGATGGTGAGTGCTTTTTATCATGTACCTGCATTCAAACACAATGTAAATGTAATTGAATATTGTTGATGTGATAGGCGAAGGACACATTTGTGAGATTGGCTACTGCTGTGCAATATCACCCCATGACGAGTGATGGCCAAAGGGATTAAGTATCAGCAGAAACCAAAATGAGTATTTTGCCTGGTCAGTGTGTATCTGAAATAGAAGACTCATAAAAATGTGGTTTGTGACGATGTATAAGCATCATCTATTCCTTTGAACAAACATTGAACGGTTATTGTATTATATTTGAATTTATATGATTGAACCATCTCCATGTTTTTTTTTTTTTTTATAAACATGTAAATGATTGTAATTCAGCCAAGGCAGCCAACTGATATCAATAAACCTTTCTAGAATTGAACATTTGAACAACTCCTGATGTAAGATAAAAGGGAATGTACATAAAAAAAAAGAAGTTCCATGAGGCTCAGGGCGATGTAGCCCCCCCACACTGCATAACAGCCCCCCCCCCCCCCCCCCCAGGAATACTAACAGAGCCCCTGTGAAGGATTCATTTTCCTCATGGGGTATGACGCAAAATGAAGCGCAAGATGTCCTGTTCATGACAGTAGGCTTCCAAAGTAGCACCAGCAAATTGTGTTTTAGTTTTCCCCTTGATGTACGATACATGTGACTTTCACTCATTCATTCTCCGCGTGATCCTCTTCCAATGTTCAAGTGAACACCATGTGCATTGTGCGTCACGGCAACCAATTGGCAAGAACAAAACCAAAGGCGTGCATGTGAGGCCTATCAATTCTCTATCAGTTGTCAGTCTCGAGGAGTGGGCATTGACAAGTGTTTCACACTGCATTTGTCATGTGATATACAACTAACTCTTTAACTGATAAAGATGGGGGCTGGAACATGGGAAGATATTGAGAGGGGGAATGCCTGAAATTGGGAATTGTTATACTTTCAAAATGTGGATAATGAGTAGTGTGGAGGTGAGGTCTACAGAACCATTCTTATTTGGTTTCAATGACTTTATCATTCTCACATGATGCGTTCATTATCCAGAAACAAGAACAGGACCCACAGTCAAAACTGAATGCCTCTATCATGATTGCAACTTAACTAGTATCTATTACCTTTAAAAGGTAGTTTAACCCATTTGTAGGTCAAAATTAAATTGTTTAAATACAATGGAAAATGGAAGAAGACACTTTATGAAGACTTCCCCCACAATAATAGAACTTTAAACGTACTATGAGCAGAATTATAGTGAAATTTAAAAACATTTTTTTTTTCTTTGAAAATATCTCAACTACGAAGCCACTGCACCATTTTTATTCCTTATGTATTAAATTCTTTTAAATGCATAAAGATATATATACAATTATGCCTACATTTTCTGCAATACCCAGAAATGTTGTATTATTCTTATTATCACAGCATCCAAGTGTTTTATTCAATAATTGTGAATATAATTTTGAATATTTTGTACCATGACAGGAGCTCTGTAAATGAAGTCAATGGAGTTCAGAAGTTCATTTAAATGAGAGATTCACTTCAACAAGGGAACTTTAGAGACAATGGCTGCAAAAATTTAAAATCACTGTAACTCCATACTGCAAGCATGGTCATTGTCCACAAATGAAATACACTCTACAACTTGCACGGGTACCAGCACCTTCCACAGAGTTTGGTATTCAACTAATGCACACTCCAATCTACTCGACCATGATACATATTACATAAATATCGGCTCGTAATTTTTCAAGTGAAAGAGAAGACACAGTTAATTCTGCCATGACGAGGGGCTTCATCATTGTACCACTATGGCATGCAGAATATCACTGCAGTTTCTATAATCATACCAAATGCAGTTTTTGTAGCTTTAAAAAAAATATCTTGAATCTTTGGACATTGATATTAATAAATGTTCACCATCATTGCCATAGCCATTATCATCTTTAACATGTTGTTGGTTATTTGAATCCAGACATGATCAATACATATGAAATTCATATTTACCATTTTCCCAAATATATGATGTGTGCATGTGTGCAATTAACTGTTAGTTAATGGTTATTTGAATAATCTTGTGAGAAATGCTCGAATACTGGCCTCCCCAAATACAAACACACCTCTCTAATGAATATAAAAGCTTGCCATAGTAAGGTTAAAAATGAACTTGATTTGTATTTCAACCTTAACATAATCATTAGGGGATATTACTCTGTTAGTTTACGAAACATAGGTTACAGTTTCTGTAAGATTTACACATTTATCCACAAGTGAATAGGCAAACTCCATGATATCAGATTCTACCAGACAACCCCATATACACGTACATGTTATTCCCCAAACCGAAACACAACAGGTACATAGTCACAAAAGAATGCATTGATGATACAATGTCAGAGCTGGGTAAGAGTTCAAGATGATAGAATGCTCTCATATGGTGTATGGGTTGTTTTTTTAATTGAAATCTTTCACTCATTGCTTTTTAGTTCATATTTACTTTCTCTTATCCATGCATTTTGGGATACAATGTACACCCTGATTGTTGGCATAATTTTGTACAATTGTGTGAATGTTATCATATAAATGTGTGCTCTTAAAATGCCTCAGATGAATATGTTTTGAATCCGCAAATCCTATCTGCAAGAGATTTAGGATTGCTGCGTGGAACCACAATATGCCCTGACATGATTTTAACAATTTTACAAATCTGTCACAAACACAAAAACACATAAATGTAGTTAGACAATCTCTGGTGCAGCCCTTGGTGCCAGCAATGCATGGAGTGAATAGGGGATGTGAGGGGACAGACTGTGTTAAGCCTGCTGTTCAGTCATGAGGGGAGGGGAAGGGTGGGTGGGGGTGGGGTGGGGTGGGGGTTGAGGAGGGAGGTACCTGCATCTTTCCTGGGATCAGGGTCCCTAGGAGACTCGTCTTTGTCCCTGGCTGCGGGTGGGCTTGGCACGCGAGCGTCTACGTGGGCAGGGCCGGCAACACGGTCGGAGCACAGACGAAGGTAAAGCAGTGACGGAGGGAGAGGAGGGAGAATTTCATGCAAAGGGTCGACATGTACATACACTGACATATCAATGCCATGCATTTCAATAAACACAAAGATACATGAAGATGTAGATGGTGGTCGACATACACATTGCAAAATGAAAAAGCAAAGTGATATTTCTTGTCACACACAACAATACCGCAACAGGACGTGGGATCGTCAGATGCAAATGATACGCGATGAATACTACAGAGACACGATTTCACTTTTATTGCTTCAAAGTAATTAACCATGGGCCATGGAATTAGCTTGCATCGTTAAATTAATACCACAAGCAATACCCAGACTGGTTGGAGATATCTCGTACTGCCGAAGCGTCCTTTAGTGCCGAGAATTCTGAAACATTTTTGTAATACACATACATGTATATGACAGTCTTGTAAGTCATGTCAACCAGCGGATTTTCCCCTGTAAGTCATTGACAGGTATTTCTGGCTCTCGCAAGTCTCAAGGCCCAATGTAACTACAGACACTTAATAGCCTTTATCTTCTCTTGATTACAGCCACTCAACATTCCATGCCTATGAAAACAGGCTTCATTTCAGTTTGTCATCATTACTGGCCTCTCTATGTGATCTTTGCCAGTATTACTGGCAGGTTCATGCAATAGTTCCCTTAACATCCTTCGTCCATCCCCTCCCCCCCCCCCCCCCCCACCCTTTTGTTTCCTTGCACGGGTTCAGTGAATAATCGCAACGTGGGCGCTACTGAGAATTTGAATGGCAGACGGCAAGCCAGAAATGGCCGGGACCACGGTTGGCGTGGAAGGAACCCAAGACGGCGACGAGTGACACGCCGCGACTCAAGGAGCGCAGCGTGAAGGCAGGACGGCAGGAAGGAAGGGGGAGGAGGGCCCAGCTTTTATTTATAGCCCCCTCACTAGGCCTGGCCTTCTCCAGCATTGGAAATCAAACACCGGGGACAGGGTTCGCGGGACCTGGAAACCAAACGGCGTGGCGGTCTGCTTCTATTTTTAACTGGCCTGCTTGCCTGATTCATGAGAGAAGGAAGCTACATGCTTCTTGGCATGGCCCTAGCTCGAGATGATTGTGCTCAACTCATACAGGTGCTACTGCGACATTCATGCCTTTAAAATCTGCAGAGGCCAGTATGATTGAAGTAATCATCATCAGAATAATGTACTGAGGAATCACAGCAACTCTTTGCAAAAAAAAATACCCTGAAGTTTTTTGGGTTTTTTTACGATTGAAGTAATCATCATCAGAATAATGTACCGAGGAATCACAGCAACTCTTTGCAAAAAAAAATACCCTGAAGTTTTCTGGGGTTTTTTAAGAGCAATATTTGAGTTAGGTTTCTGTAAAGCTGTGCTGCAAGATAACACTAGCATTATCATAAAAATATGTAAATAGGACCAGATTAAATTCTCAATAGCTGTCCATACATTACAGACATGTGATTTAGTTAACAGAAATTGCCGTTTAGAGCAAATCAAATTTTTAAATGCATGTCAATCCAGATACAATTTTGTTGGCACTTTTAAGAATAAAATGAAGGGAATGTTGTGCTTCACCCTTCCTCTCTACTAATGAGTGATATCAGCTTGCAGACAATGACAGCAAACAAACATTTATGAAGCTCAACAATCTCAGCATTTGTGCAGTGGTCTTACCATAACTACATAGCAAACTGAAAAGGTGATGCAGGACTGGGAGAGAACTATTTCTATGCTGAGCTCAGACTAAAATATGAGCATGCCATAAAGTGGATTCCCTCCACAGGCCAGGACGTAATGTTACATCCATGCATGTAAGCCTGCTGTCAAAACAACTGGCTCTACACTATGAAGATAGAGTGGTGATCATAGCTGAGGCTCTCATTCAGAATGCCTGATAGTAGTCTCTTAGACCCCGTGAGACTCAGGAACGTCTCGCTTGAACAATGTATTTTTACTAGAATTAATGTTTTGCAGAGAGACAAAGGATGTTATGATGATCTTCGTTATACTGGTCACTCTATATAAAGAAGACCAGGGGCCTGTTGCATAAAACTTACCATTGATGGTAACTTTGCCATCAATGGCAACTACCATGGTAACAGGGCTCAACAGCCAATCAAAATCAAGGTTTCCATGGTAGTTACCATTAATGGCAAAGTTACCATCAATGGTAAATTTTATGCAACGGGCCCCATGAGGGATTTGAGCCTGAACCAGAAGCCAGCTGTAGCCTACAGGTCACGTTCCTTCCTACAATTCAGAAAATGCAAGGTTCAAGTCCTGCTTATTTTTCTTCCTGCTAGATCAATCTCAATCGATATCATTCATGCAGACAGTATCATTCAAACAAAGATCAGTAAATGATTTTTTTTAGAAACAGGGCTCTGTCTTACAAAGATTTGTGATTGATCACAGGTGTTAATATGGCAAGGTCCTGTTTTGCCTTTTCCCTGCCTGTTCAATCACAATCAATGTTGATTGCAACTTCTACACATTAGAGAGGGGATTCCACGTCGATCGATTTAGATCGATCGCAACTGTCAATAAGACATGGCACTGGTTTGCTTATTATTCTTAAAGCTCCATCAATCACGAATGTTATTCATATCAAGAGTCCCATTTCAACAAAGATCACTGAATGATGTTCTTTAACACCAGGGCTCCGTCTTCTATAGATTTGTGATTGGTCGCAATTTGACTTTGCAATCTGTACGTTTAGAGACGGGGCATTGGACTTGCAATTGTTTCAGATCAATTCCCCACTCCGCATATAGGAGAAAGTTGTCCCACTGCGCAAGCGACATCCAGTCATGTCAGCTTACAGTCTCACACACTAGTACACAAGACTGGAAGCAGACATGACTGCAAACAAAGTCTGAATAGACCATTTCGTAATTACACCATGGGCGGACAATGCACTGAATAAATACTGCTAGACTGCTCACTGGGATTGGATGATGGATGTAAAGACATTACAGTGTGCCCGGAACAACAATAGAAGCAGATGCACATGGTGGAATGTTTTTTCACTACCTTCTCGGAGCTGAATAGCTGTTGCAATATTTGCATGATAATAGATTGACGTGTGGGCGACTATCTAATGAATTCCCATTTTACTCTGTAAGTTTGGAAATTGACCGGAGGTCATTTACTAAAAGCAAGAATCTGCTCATGCGCAAATTGTAATTACGAAATGGCTTATTCGGCTGCGTGGTGCATCATGGGAGAACTTTTCCTTACATGTGGTATGGAGAATCGCAACTCGTTGCAAAACGGGGCCCAGCTACTTGCAACACCTCTAGGAGACCTCTCTACTCCACTCACCTGTACTGGCTGGTCTGGGCGGTTGAGGGCTGAGCGTGCTGCGGGTCAGTTGGGGCTGGGGGCTGAGGCTGTTACGCATGGGGCCCGGCCCCGGGCCTGGGCTGAGGCTGGTACGGCTCAGCATGTGATGCGGCTGGGGGCTGAGGCTGCTGCGGGCCACAGGAGGCTGCATGAGGCTGGAGCTGGTCACATGTGTCTGCTGCTGCTGCTGCTGCTGCTGCTGGGGGTGGCTGCTGCTGTTAGGGCTGGGCTGGCCATGGGGGTGGTGGTGTTGCTGGTGCTGCGGTTGTTGCTGATGTTGCTGTTGCTGTTGCTGCTGTTGCTGTTGGTGGTGGTGGTGGTGGTGGCCCCCGTTGTATGCACCCAGGCTGGTGGAGGTCTGCGGGACGGACACAGGCATGGAAGCTGGGTATTCAGGAGGGATTTGGACCTGCAGGAAAGGACAACAGTACTCACAGAGTCACTGCAGGATCTAATGACATACAGCTCTGTCAAGAGCCTCACTACTCCCATAATAACAATACACATTGCCTGTTTGTTCAAGTTGAATTCAATATTCAACATACAACACTTCATTGCAATTTATAGGGACAATAAGTGCTCACAAAAACGAACATCATCTGTAACTAAGGTAAACAAAAACTGTCCATACATGCATATGGAAACTTTCCTGATTGTGAATGTTTCTTATATGATTGACAAACTTGTTTCATAGAAGTGGTGCAATCACGATAACCATAGTGGGAGGTTCTACATGTAGTTCAGGGAGCTACATACATATACATGGTGGCATCAGAGCAATGCAGGGGATGAACACCTGCATCATAAGACATTTTCCAAGTAACGGCTAGTTGAACATGTGATTCGTTACAGTAGAGCCATATCAAAGAAAAGGTTTGAGGAGTAAGGGGGACGCATCAGTGTTTTCCCTTGAATTACATATTTGTGGCTCATGTGGTATACAATTCTCCTCACAATACATACTGTCTAGGTTAAAGATCACAATTATAAAAATAGTTCATTTGTCTTTTTTCTTTCAAACATTCATCAATGTGCTTCTCTGTTTCTTTTTGCTCTTAGATACAATTCAAGTTATTCTGGTTTTGTTCCCAATTATATGCATGTTTGTCTGGGCTCTATGCCTTCTCTCAAATTGGCAGGACAGCAGTTTTCATGAATGAGTACCCTTGTGTTTTGAAAGACTTGGCAGACTATCCTACACAATAAAGCACATGTCCATTGATGTCAGTTTCACTATCGCTGTGACATCATGCGGTACATTGGGACAAGTTTGGCAAACCTCCAAAACCACCCCACCCACTACGTCAGATCAAAAGGTGCATTAACGGAATTAATTAATTATATCGTGCTCATCAACGCCTGCCAGATCTCCCATGATTCATGTACGCACTAGTAGATTGTATACCTCCAAGGAAGGTGGAACATCTAGGTAAAAGGTGTATTCTTATAGTGAGGCATTATGATTTCTTCCTAGTATCGTGTTTTTCGCAGTTTGGCCATTCGACATGAGTAGCTCCTGCTATTACCTCAGCTCACACTCTATAAGGTGATGAGTTCAAATGATGCGTAGGAGTTCGGGAAAATTAAATCCCCGTTTACGCAACAAGAGCCCGATACAAAACAAAAAAGCCCCTCTGAAATCTTTGTTTTTCTTAATATAGGAAAAAAACGGTTTGATTGAGTTCACTTAAGGCCATCGAGCTAGTGAAAAATAATGCCTGCAAATAGATTTGTATCTGCTTGTGATCCGCGCATAGTTTCCCTGTACTTTTAGCGAGCAGGAAAGTGTGAAATTACTCTTACTCATCGCCTGGCTAGGGTAACCAGTCATACATTTTGTCAATAAGTATGCCATTGACATGACAATTCCAAATGCAACTTCCTATGCGTTTCCGATGAGGTCAAGTCCTATACATGCAATCACTGAAATACACAGTGGGTCAGAACTATTATTGGCATCATAACAACTTTGTTGATGTATGTGTTCCGATGAATAAAACACACAAGAACCAGAACAAACTACCCCCAAAATGCAAGAAAGAGCCTCTGTGTGGAAGTCAGGGTTTTTTGTGTGTCTTTTTTTGTTTTTTGTTTTTTTTCGCAAATTCTTGATTTAACTTTGCTTGAGTGTAACACATTCATGATCAATTCCATTTTTCTGCAATGTTTATTTGAGTAAAGGTTTTTCAAGGACAATGGATGGGGAAAAAAATGATATCCAACTTTCAATGAGTGGCTGCCCTTGGAGCAAAGCAGACTGATCTGCCATCAACTAACCCAATTCAATTCAGAGTTACAGCGCACATTCAACTTGGTACCAAAATGGTGATTTAGCCAGAGCAAAAGCAAATGTATTTCCCGTGTGAACGAAGCCTGCACATTATTCATGCACATGTGCCCCCAGGGCTCTGTTCTCATTATGCTAGAATTCAAGGACTCTGGCCAAATGTATGGGAGAAGACCTTGGGCCAGTGTTTAATGTTAATGCCATTCATGTCCTTGTGTAATTTCCCTCAGGCTTGTATTCCGCTATGCAATTAGCCTGCTTGAAGCCCACAGCGGCCGGTATGGTTCCAGGCGCCCCACGGGGCCCTGTGCATCAACCACCCTCTGACCCACCAACCTCCCCTGATTCTGTCCTGGTTCATGTGGTTAACTTCCCAGCTATGTGTACAGCATACCGGCCAATGTGTCGCATACACTTATTTCAAGGTCAGTGCATTGCCATCTCCACAACTCTCCCCAGTCTTGACTTTACATGATAATAACACCATGTGCAAACCTCTTTTTTTGCGCTACATACATTTTGCTGCATATATAAATGTATCACGCAATGGCGCATGCAAATCGACTCTTTGTGTGTCAACCAATCACGGTGAGAAAGTCTGATGATCACTTCCTGTCATAACCACAAGGAAAGAAAAGTTTTTAAACCATTGTTGAGATCGGAGCAGTTTACAACTCCTGACTTCTGTGTTGTCACCGTAACTTTCCTTTCGCTTATTGGCCACCAGCACCCGCCTATTGAAACCAACTAACAGTGACATGACGGAAAAAATGAATGAAAGCTTTCACTTTGGCTAGACATCCCGTTGTGACGTCCACTATGCACTATGGCAACGGGTCATTATAGTTTAGCCTTAATGGCAGTTGGGATGAGCTCAGTTGCTGTATTTGGATGCTATATTGTATGACATTAATGACCATAAATCTTATATGAATAAAAGCTGAATCATTAATGATTTTCACTTTGCAATAGCTAATTTTACTAATTAATTGAAACAATATTGGGCTATGATTAAAGACAACAACCAAAGTTTAATCTATTACAGCAAAAACTGCCTTCATGTATGAAGGCCACCCCAAGAAAAATACAAAATCTGGTCTTTTTAGTCAGATGCTCACCATAGATGGGTGGCATCACATGTATTTGCAAACTTAAAGTAGCCTTTATTTGAGGTGGTCATACCAGATAGTGGTCTTTGTAGATATTGCTTTATGTAGACAGTGGTCTATGTTTGAAAAAAAAAATTAGTCTTCACAGTCAGTAAATGGTTACTTTTCAATTTATATCTCCTCATGTATATTGTAAAATATGTTTTGATTCCTTAATAAAGCACACACAAATTAAAAAAAAAAAAAAACATGATCTTTGCAGGCAGTGGTCTTTGTAGAGAGGTTTGTCTGATGTTCATGATATGGAATGATATGTAAGGGGGAGGGGGGGGGGGGTTCCTGGTTCAGGGGTGGGTGAGGGTACCCCCTTCATTACCCTATTCATGGGAGGGCCCCCTGGTGCGCCGTTCATCATCCGGTCAAACTCCTCATTGATCTTCTGGTACTTGGCCTCCGTCCGGGGTGTAAGGATGAAAGGCTCCGAGTCAGGATCCGGGCTTTCACATCCCTTGTTCTCCTTCTTATTCAGGATCTGAATATCAATGAAAAAACAAATACAGCGGAAATTAATACATGAAAAAATGAGTAATAAAAAAAGATCCCCAGATAAAATGATAACATTTCCAATTCATCACCATCGCCTCTTCTTCTTTCTCCTTCTTTTCCTGACCATACAGCTCCTATTCATTTTAATCTTTAATAATACTCATCTAACTTTCTATTATCTGGTATACTGATCATTATGGTTGTATTGTCCTTTAAGAACAACCTTCAGAATGTGGAAACTGAAAATGACTTGCAAAAATTTGGATCATTAAAACTTTTAAAGTTATTTAAATTCCGTAACTTACCCTACATTTTGTTTCGCCGATTTGCACTACGTTTTACATAATTTGGTAATATGTACAAGAGGGATATACAATCATTGAACCCATCATGACAAATGAAATGTCACACTGATTGCAACAAGCCTGGCCCTCTTCACCTATGCACACCATAGGCATGCTGCCTTGATCGCTATAATTGCAGGAAGAAAGCGTTGTGGCACATGGCGCTGCCTATCTCTGAAGGGGGGCACTCATTTACTTCATCAGACTAATTACAGAACATGACTTCACCAGTATCACTTCCACAGCCTCAGAATAGGTTTCATGGTTACGAGAAGCAACATTTGTGCCTCGTGCTAGGCAAGAGGAAATAAAGGAAGGTGATTGCCTGATATCATTCGTGCTAATCTAGGAGAGGGGGAGTTCAAGGGGGGGGGGGGGGGGGCGCGGAGAAGATTGTTTGTGGGGGGTTCATTTTCAAGTCCAATGTCATGAAAGTGACACTATGAACCATGCTGTTCATTACACCATTTGAGGAATACTTGTGTAATTGTGATTTTTTTTCTTCTTTTTTTTTTTTTTTTTGGGGGGGGGGGGGGGGGGGAGGGGCTTGTTTTATGCACTGTGAGGGACTAAACCACCCTGAGCCCCTGCATATTATTTTTTCCACTGGGAAGCAAAGCAGACGACATGGCTTGGCAGCTGTACGACCACTGAGGCAGACACTTTTGCCATAAACTTGAGTCACTCTTAAGGTGAGTGCCTTAGTCTTTACCTCTCGCCAACCCCCCAATATACATGGGTCACAGACAGGTACGTGTAATCCTTCCATCCACATTAAACCATGCATGCTGTGTGGTTATACAATGGCATAGAAGGCCATGAAATATCCTACCAAAGACAACATATACACTTCCTTTTTAGAAAAATGTGAAAATTATGTTATTGAAACTGACAAGATGGAATGGGTAATACTATTTTGTTCATAATGAATTCCAAGGAAAGTGGTGAGGTATGCTGTGGAAATATGAAAATTTAGACATGGCATACAGGACTGCAAAATATCTGTAACTAAACAAATCTTGCAATCAATGACATATAATCATTGCTTGACGTAAATGACAACGGGAAGGCCTGAAGAGAGGAGACTAGCTAGCTGCTAACTCTAGCAATGCTGGCATCGAGGGCGCTTTGGAGTAATAGCATTTCCTGGGACGGTGCACCACACCACTAACTCATTAATTGACTGTGTCACGTTTGGCTGCGCGAACCAGTGATTCAGCAACAACTCAACAACTTTATCCGCCACAATGTAACGGAAGTCACATTTGTAATGCAAGCGACAGGGCTCCCATTCGACACTTAACCGCTTTTACCAGTTGTCACAAGATATCACAGGCGCACAGTCAAGATTATCTTTCACGTAAATGAGCCTCTTGCTCATTTGGAGCTGCTCAGATACAGTGATTTGATTACACTGTACGCTACTACGGCACGCGTGTGAAGGGGCTCCATCGCCAAGTTGCAGACATGGTCTGTTCATACACAAACTAGGCACAAGGCCACCGAAGGCTATACACACACACACACATACACGGAGCAATCAGGCAATGTATGCCGTGATTAACGTCTTTTCATGCGTACTATCATCATTTGAACCATGACTCTTCTTTATGTACAAAATGATACGCATTATCAGGGTATCTGGATATGGATTATTTTTAGCACCAGTAGACTAAATATAGATGGTGCAAATATTGATTTGGACACAAAAAGAATTGTATCTATTACACAAATGTACTACAGTAGTTACATTCTTTATCCAGCTGAAGAACAAAAGTAAATAGGTTGATATTTTATCCCAATGCCTGGATCCGGGTTTTTAATTACACGAACAAGAGTAGCATATTTTCAATTAAAACCACATTCATCTATAATACACATATGTTTATCATTTGCTGCTGATAACAAACATAGTCATTAAAGTTTGTGTTTCTTGATTATATTGCACAAAAATATTGCATGGTAAGCTGCGTTCTTGAGATACAGATATGGGATTTGCAAATATTGGATTGGAGGATGGACTATAGAGGTACATTGTGTATTTGCACAAATCTTTAAGTAGTCTTGTTCGAGTAACAGTATGAACAACCACTTATAAGAAAGCATTGCTGTGTTTTTCATTATGTACATAATGGTTTTCCTCATGTACCTCTTGAGCAAATAAACACAAGAACTGTTCGAACTAGTACATTTCTTTATGATATTAATCAAAATCTAATGAATGGACCGCTGAGAAGTGATTAAATATTAAAGAGGTGAAAGAATCCCTTTGCGTGCATGAAACACACACAAATACATTTTTTGTATTAAAAGCTCTTTAGAATACATACATACAATACAATATGAATGCACATAGCACATTGTCATCAATCATGCTTGCAGTTAAAGTGACAGACCAAAACGGAAACAATTTGCTTTCCCCACAGAACATCAGACAGGACAACTCTCCCTTTAAGCACGATGCCATTGCTGCAAATGGTATGCTTCTATCCAATGCATGAGCCCACATGGGCTCATTCAATGCGCAGAAAGACAGGATGTTATGCTATGAATCACAGACATACGCTCTCTATTGTAACATAGCAACGTGTCATCACAGAACATGCAAAAAAAGGAAGCTTGGACTGCAGCAACTTAATGACAACGTATGAATATTCCTCAAGAATTAACAACGCAGAAGGAAACGCCTCTTTTTATTTCAAGAACTCCAGAAAAACAAAACAAAGAACAAAAATGGATTATAACCCAGAAAAGTGTGATGACTGGAAAAAGAGTAAAGGTTCAAGAGTATACTACACCCCACCTCCTCATGCATTGTTGTCAGACTTTTTAAACATTAAATCTCGTACCACTCCCAAAATAGTTTTGACAAATTATATTTAAACAAAGCAGTATGTTTATTCAATTTGCGCTAGTGGCTACGCACCACAGGGGCATTTTAGGGAACCTCCCCAGGTCACTAACCCCACTGGTTTCATTTCGTGCCCCCCTACGGCCCTACTGCCACCCTCCACAATAGACCATTGTTGGGCAGGTGGGTGGGAATGTATGGATGGCCAATTCCTGGCTCCCTTTCAGGTGAAAACAGCTGGACAACAGACTACTATTGTTTTTGCCTTCCCACTCTCATTGAGCTGTTGAGGCCAGCAACAATGCAAGGACTATGCAGAGTGTGTATTCCCATTACTGTCCTTAAATCATGCATAGAATTCAAGTAATAGTACACTGCATGTCTTAATAGTAATGTGCATTAGGTTATTCTATCCCTCGACAGTCCCGTCCTTCATCGTACCCTCTGTTCATAATAGTTGCAAGGCAACCGAGCACGACGCATATGAAGCTTTGCTGCGCAGGAAACTACAACAAATACAAACTTCTCTTCAAATGCAGCCTGGCCTCAATACTATTGGACATTTCTGCCCTACTTTGACAAAAAGAAGCAACTAACAAAAGAGACTTTTCTTGCAAATGAGCAAAATGTGTCTGTCACTTGCATTGGCATCAGTGCAACACCACATCATGTTAGATTAAGCCTTTGTGTGCCACAGGTATGTTTGTTCAAATCTAATACACATGAATCTCATAGAGCAGCAGTTTATCTGGCACACAAAGGGTTAAATACGTCACAGCAGAGTGAATATTTCTACTCCAGATTTTGTCTAGATATAGGGAATGCTGGGTACAATCTATAAGTACCAATAACCCATATTTGACTGATTTGTCACTTGCTTCCTTTTGTGAAAGTAAGGCAGATTTCTAATCCCAACTGCAAAGAGTCTTGTACCATAAGACTAGTCACCTTATCATTCTCCTGTTTTATCAGTTCATCCTACATCACAGTACTATTCGATAATGATTAGTCTAATGCAGTCAGACCCATGTATTAAATAGTTTGGATTATGAATACCCAGGCATTTGTATTGGTACTACTGTGACATGCATTCCAGGTTTCACTGCACATTGTAAAATATTCAAAAAGATATTTAAAGATATATACACAGTTACTGCTGTGCACATACTGTAATCTTTTACAGATCTTATTTGTAAATGTTGACTATTTGTTTGAACTAAATGTCAGTGTCCAAGGAAACATGAGGTCATTTGTCTGTTTTACCCTATTCTAGTGAGCAATTTGTAAACATTTCCACTCGTGTTGTTAATCATAGCTTCAATATTCATGAATTTGTAAAGCCAAACTAGAAAATAGTATATTTTTCATGCCTTTTTGATATTCTTTATCCCCATTAAGTTCATAAAATTCGGGCATTTGACCTATTTGCTGTTGTGATACATGCAGCATTTGGCATCGTTCAATTTTGTCCTCAAAATAGCTCCTCCAGCCGTAGCATGGGTTTTAAAAATAAGACTTGTTTTGCTATCTTTTCATTGAATAGTAGAATTTTGCACCTCACAACTATTTTCAATCCTCAGACTAAATGGATAATTGGCTTTAGAATCTACAGATCACAACAGACATGTGGTAGCTTTGTGGTTATTGAAGGATTAATGTGACCTAGTTTTACAGCTAGTAAACTCCACTTGCAGGCCCACCACAAAGGTTGCTTGCATATAGGAAGACCATTTTAAAAAGAATTTCCCTCAGAATCATTTTTTTTTCTTCCTTTTAGTGAGATTATCCTGACTTATACATCTAAATCAGACTTGTTATTGAATTATCTTTTATCAAATATAGTTGATCCTTCAGCTGACAACTTAAATTTCAAACATCATAAACTAAGTGACTCAATTGGATTGAAATGTACGCAGGGACATATATTGTAAACTTTCTGATACAAAATAGTCATGCAGAATTGAAGATATCAAAGGTTAGAATATCACTACCAACTCCAGACACTGCATTTTAAAAAGAAATTGAAGCTGTGACTATGGTTTATCATGTACTATCTACATCTTAAGAAGGCTACTTTTTTTGTATCAGATATCATCGAATGATCTACAAAAGGGACACATCTTTCAGTCAAATACATGTATACTGTATACGTCAAACAAGGAAGCCATATACTTTAATTACTATATTGTCCACTCATAGATTGTGTCTCTCTTCTAACTTTGTGTAAGAGTTAAACAGTTGTATAGATATTGGAGCTCGTCATACAAAATATGAATTTCAAGTGTCAACAGAATAAGAATTGCATGCACACTAAATGTGCTGATCACAGACATCAGTATCTATACTGTGGAATACAGCAGGCCATATCATAAAACAATATTAGAGCTCTTAATCTAGAGTACAATTGAATTCCTCTTTCATTGCAAGCACACTATTGCACTAATCACACACATCAGCGTTCATTAGGTGAAATAAAGCAAGCCATATCATAAAACTATATTGCAGCTCTTAATCTACCAATGGTTCTTTTTATTCCTCTTTCACTGCTCTCTAGCTGTATAGATTTACAGTTTGGCTCATCCAGTACCATGCTTTACGTGTCTAGGTTGAGTGTCCCGATGAACCCCTTAAAGATTGTCCGTCCCTTTTGCATGCTTAAAATTTGAAATCGTCTATCACGATCTTAAATTGAAGAAAGTGTGATTCAAGACCATTTCTAAGAATATAGCATGTTGAAGCTTTCTATATATCAGCCGTTAAATTTTAAACCGACTTTTTTCGTACTACGAAAAAAATAACAGTCTTTGTTACAGTATCTATGTGGTTATTATGCATGTGTGAACTCCTAATTTTATGAGTAATTACCACACTTTGGAGATGATTCCTACTACAGAACAATTTTTTTTTCATAATGCGTTTTATAATTTAATAAACAGATTAATCAATAAAGCAGATATTTCAACACAAACTGCTAAGAGCCTGAGGTAAAGACTATTAATCAGACGTTGTTTACGTGCGTTATTTGAATTTTAAACTACGTGTCAGTTTCAAATTATGACTATACAGCTTGCTAACCCCTTTTATATATGTTTTGCCAATGTTTCGATGGTTTTGTGGTGATCTGAAAATGGGACGGGCTGTCTTTAACGTGCCACTGGTGTTTTATTTCACCACCAAAACACACAAATCCCATTAGGGGCATTATGTTTGGCACACAAAGGGTTAAGCTACATACAGTACATTAAGCTATAAGCAGATTTGCAACTCCTGCTTGCTAATGACCAGCAAAGAGGCTAGTACTCGTAAGACTACCGGGTAGTCATGTTATCATTCCGCTCTTTTCTCACACTGTGTTGGGTGGGGCAAGCAATGGGCAAATCAAGAATGATTAGTCCAGTGCAGCCAGACCCCTTTATTGAATAGTTATGTTACAAAATGCCCAACAGTCTGAAAGCTAGTGTTATGTGTAGATGGTCCATGACTTGACAGGAGCGGACCAACCATGTAAAAAAAATCCACAATTTACCTACAATGCTAAGCAGTAAACTGTTTCGTGCGCATGAGTGGGGCTCCAGAATGCAGACATACTGAACATTACGCCCAGTTGGTGATCTCTTAGCCTAGGTACAAGGCTGTGAGGTGAATGGACACAACCCAGTCTGTTAACAACTATGTCTGATAAAACAGACTAGACCCTAATGACGTCATAGCTCCTCTGGCTTCTTTGGGCATAGTCTGTGTTACCAGACATAGTTGTTAACAGATTGGGTTGTGTCCATGCACCTCACAGCCTAATACCTAGGCTAAGAGATCACATTTAATGTCCAGGCACAATAATACCCAATATCAGATAGCCATTACAGATACAAAGCTGTGAATGGTTCACAGCTTGCTACTTCATACCGATTGCGAGCTTCCTAATCAGCATATTTTCCCAGCCAGTCAGTTTCATTAGTTTATTTTACAGACTGGTCAAATGATTATTTTTTCAACTCTATATCGCCTTCTTCACTATGTAAATGAAGCGCAGAGTACGAGTTACGCAAGTCCTTGAAGGATTAATTCCATGTAAGTGCTTCTTGAAGTATCTCCGGATACAACCTTTCTAGTGACTACTGAAAACAAACACTGGCCTTCATCAATCAGAATTTGTGAGAGGAAAATTCCAGCAAAACATTGTATCCTTCCAAGACAGGGTATGAGATCTTTCCTGAAAGCTGTCCTACTGGATCTAGAGCTGGATTCATTAGCACCAGGATGTGCACATTCATTTGCTAATGAAGGTACACATCCTGGTGCTCATCTAGTGCTCGCATCTATTTACTGGCCATGGTGGTTCTAAAGAAAACAAAAACAAAGAAAAGGTCTTTCAACTCCTTTTGTAGTGGGAGGCACCATCCTTGCCCTACCCCCTTACCAATTCAATGTACTGCATGCATGGTTAAAATGTAAATGTGTATGTGTACATGAGTCAATAGGGATCCACCAGAAATCAAATAAGAAGTTGTGAAGTGAGTTGAATGATGATGAGCAGGATTCCCTAACACCATCATTAGCCTAGGAAGAAGGATGTGGAGTGCTTTGACCATAAGTCATTACCGATATCAACGACTACGGGTCCTTGCAAGACTACTACACATCTCTGGTTAAACTGGCTGGAACATTTCTCAATATGGACACCTGAGTGAATGTCCAGACTCTGGTTGTAATTGCAGCAGTTATATCAGAAAGAGGTAGACCACAATGTGCCACAGCCTTGAACCAAGGCGAAAGGAACATGCGGTCAAGTTCAAGACGTTTGTGGCCGGCACAGTACCAGCTGCCCTGTAGTGGCTCTGAAAGTTGGGCCATTGTGTACACATGCATTATGCTCATTCACAGGAATCTATCATCATGCGTGTGCACACACTGTAGGAATCCCTCTAGCTTCTCAGAAAAAGATGCCTGCAGAGAGGTAACTCACTTTAGGTTTCTAAAAATAAAAAAAAACTCTGCCATATTCTCGATGAAAACCTTGTCTCCATCCATCAGGCACATTGCATGTCATCCTCCTATCAGCCACTTGTATGTTTTCAGTTCTGCAATCTACATGCACGTAGGCGGAATTAATTGGGCTTATCGTGATGATTTCGTCTTGGAAACTAGGTATCTATTGCTTCATTCTTAGGCTCTGATAGGAAACACCATGCCTAGAATTGCAGGCAGAAACACTTGCCAGTCAGTCAGTCTGAATCAATGGGTCTAAACTGCAAAGACTATATTGAGACACATCTGGCAAGTAAAGGTACTAGTCTAAAATTTCAGACATTGGTTTTTAGAAATTGGCATTTCCGTGTCTGGGTCTGCAGACCACACGATGCCTTGTGCACTTTTGGGACTGGAACTGGGTCTGGGACTGGGTTGGCTTGAGACTGCATCAACTGTACACAAAATGTCAGATGTCCAATGTAAGAAGGTGACAACGTAACATGATGGAAGTCCTGCAAGAGATTGCGCTGACATGTAGAAAGGAACGGGGGAAGGCATCAACAATCATCATCAATCCGTCTGGAGAAATGACCACAGTATATCATAACTTGTTTTACAACATGGAAGCTC
This sequence comes from Arbacia lixula, assembly GCA_963669155.1. Taxonomy (NCBI): domain Eukaryota; kingdom Metazoa; phylum Echinodermata; class Echinoidea; order Arbacioida; family Arbaciidae; genus Arbacia; species Arbacia lixula. Next base: position 3,796,351 of record OZ022578.1, on the reverse strand, counting down.
ATCAAGCAGCAATCTCGGTCAGAGTTTGGTTCACATTCGTGGAGACAAAGGCACAGATTCTGCCTTTAGCATCCATGTAGAATGCGTGTACCATTCAATCCGTGCCTCTTGCCACGATTGGTTTGAAGTGTATTGTAGAAAAGAGTCATTGGCATACCAAGGGCTGATGCCTGTATGCTATTGTGAGGAAATTGCACCCAAATGAAGATGTAAGTACACTGCAGCTTTAGAATAAGTTTTCTGTTTCTTGCTGAAGCAAAGGGTAACAAATGAACACTTTGAGTGGTATTTCATCCTACAAAATCGCCTAATTAAATACGTGATTTATCATTATCACTTTTCTCTAAATCATTGCACAAACCCTATAATATCAACATTGGCTAAAGATTTGCACAAAATTGGATCAAAATATTACCACAAATCTGAGTCAGACACACACAAAAAAGATGCATCCGCATAAACACAAGTTCATCAGGAAAGACAGACAACATGAACACTTTTCTGCTGAATAATGTAAAAGTGGACTCTTCTCCCGTTCCAGCACACATACTGTACGTTGTCTCCTCTGAGGGTGGATATGGCTGTTTTCTTGCACTGACAAAGGTGTGCAGGGGATGCAGTGAACCCTAAACCGCTCAGTTGACGTCAGTGAATTATTCAAACACCAGTTCCTTTCCCCAGTGACGCTACAGTATAGGCTACACAAAAACCAGAGGGAGAGAGACAGTTCTAGACGGATGGAAACCGACTGATCGAGAAACAGAAAGAGAGAAACAGAGAGACAAACAGAGAGACAAACAGAGAGAGGGGGGAGAGAGAGGGAAACAAAGAGTGAGAGAGTGAGTAAGGGAGAGAGAACGATAGAAAGGACATACACATGGAGACATGTACATATACATACATGGGCATGGACAGAGCAAGCATTCTGCAGTAGGCTCCGTGCATTAAATTGGATATGCCTTTTCCCCCATCCGATTCCACATTGTCAGAGCTTTTGAGGACTAAACAAAATTTCAAAGAAACTCCATTGCAAATGATATTTGCACAGATCCTCAAAGTATACACTCAACAGCTTAATACTACACTAGAGAGATAGTTTACAGGTTCTCTCCCTTTTGGGGGGACATCACTTTCATTACAAAGTTTGGGTAAAAGAGAGATATATTTACAGGGTATGTTGATGATTAATTCCATTCTTTCATGTGTTGTTTGTTATGCTAAACAGGATCTGATCGCAAGAAGCAGTATCCTGGACTGATCGATAACACAAGAACTATTTGTTAGAGAGGGAAATACCACGCTGCCTCTTTTTTTAGGCAGACGTGTTTACAATTCGGGCATAATTTTTACCTTGTCATTTCCCATAGGAAGGTCGCCTGCATTTCAGCTATATTACCTACATGTGGTACTCAGAAACTGAAATGTTATTGATAAATAAATGCACATCATTTTCATTGTTGTTGTGTAACCATGCGTAATCAAGACAATACTATAACACCCGTAGTCTACCTTGGATTTGGGGAATTGTAATTTTGAAACCCAAATATCTTCCTAATATGATGTCTGATTTTTCTCTTGGATATTTTTTTTCTCAGGATCTATTTCTCTGATTTTTCCTCTTCTTCATTTCAATTCATTATCAAAGTTCATTCCCCTATAGCATCTTCCAATTCCAATTCCAATATTCCAATTTCCAAAACAGATAGCTTATGGCCATGTGTGCAATGGCACAAGGTACTGTAATCAGCCAATGAGTTTCATGCTAATACTCATGGCCATGAACTATTTGTGTCTTTGCAATTTATGTCAAAATACGACATGTCCATGTGATCGCCGCCCTGTGTAGCATCTAACCCTGACCTGAGGGAGATAGGGAGAATTGGAGGAAGGAACGACAGTTTGAAACAAAAGGAAGACAACAGGAAGAGGATGCGGAAGAAAGACAACGAGCGGGATAAGAGGAAGCGGGACAGTCCTGTACAAGGTAACACACACAAACCACACTTACTGACTTACATGACATCACATAATGTGCATACAGGTTATTATGCTGTGTAACCCAGGTATATGGATGTCCAGTGAATACCAAAACATTAAAATGTTCAACACAAGATTTTATAAGAATGTTTCCAAAATCAACATTACATGGTCAGTATGTTATTGATTGCTTTATTTATAAGTTCTGGTCCAAATTACACTTTGTAAAAGCTCTCACGTGAAAGCACATTGACCCTGAGACATGAAATGACAGATTCAATACAAATGGCAAATTGATGTTGACACCACAATGTCCAATAATTAATCAGGAGCCAGAAGTATGCAATAGAACGCATATGTGCTAAGAGTCATCATCAAACATCAGACATGTCCTTACAGGATTGAATGTTGTTTTGGCGAGAGAAACCTTTGCTTAACTGGTACTTTCTATAGGATTAAGATTGATTCATCAATCAGTTAGTACAAGAAGACCAAGAGCTTAAGCATGTACTGCAAGCCGGGCAGTGACATTACCACCAGGCAACCGCTGGCTTATGATAATGGAACAATTATTTCACTAACCCAAACCCGAAGCTTAGTAGGACAGGTGTTTTTTTCAAAGGATTGAATGTGTTTTCTGAAAAGACAAAAGATCAAGTAACAGTTGTTTATACTCTACATACATGTAGGAATAAGATTGATTAATCAATATGTTACAAACTGAAGAAGTTATGTAAATGTGAAATAGCTGTATTGTGAAAGTGATTGTGATCAAGTTCCAAATGATTCATTCAGAATAAGTAGGTGTCCGTTACAAGTTTCTGACACTGCGCATGCATATTAAATCACTTTTGCCCAACTGATATTTGAAGCTGCAACTGATAATATCAGTGTAAACAATCACTAAACGGACTCATACTACTTGCAGTGAGAGATCAAGGAGAAAATGTTGACCTGCCATTGTGTGGTTGATTCAATACCCTTCCATGTAACATTGTTTGTTCCCTGCTCAGTGCACAAAGCAGTCACACATTAAACTGATACATCACTGCACCATTCCCTGGGCTTGCCCCTTAACTTTTTTTTTTAAAGGGGGCCAGCGTGGCCACTTGAGCATGAGATCCAGGTGGCCAAATGAATTTTCAGGTGTCCCAGACTGTCCAGATTATGAGCAAAGGGGAATTTTTTGGTGGCCAGCCCAGCCAATGATTTGAGAGTTTCATGTGGCCCACTGTCCCTATGGCTACCATTAGGGGACAGCCCTGCAATGTACCTATGAGATTTATCATGTGGGCCACATCACAATAATGGGATTTACGAGACATCGAAGTTAACAAGTGTATACAAAAATATTTGAATGTGTACTTGTGTTGTTTATCTTGTGATTTTATTTGTTTACACATGTAGTTATAACTGAGACAAATTTATGCTCCAACTTGAAGATGCGCCATTTTTTTGCCCGCTTGGAATCTTGGGAAGGCCATTAAAACGCAATCATATTTTTTCTGTAAAAAGGACTAGAACTTCATGTGCCTCGCAGAAAAAAAAATAAAGAGCCAGTGATGTATGAATAAATTGCACAAGAAAGGGGGAATATAAAACTGTGGACATGACAACAATTAAATACACAACTACCAAGTTTATAAATCAAACAACAAGTTCATTAGTAGGCCCATCCGCCAGCGGGATGTCTGTCCTCTTTGTTACGTACGTTCAACATGTGTTCTTTCTCTAAATACCATGCATATACCAAAGTTCTGTCCTTAAATATGTTTATTGATATAAATGTCAATTAAACAATTGCATGTTCACCTGCGCCCGATCATTAAAAAATATTTATGGAATGTTTAAGTAAGGATTTACTTTGTCTGTCCATTTTGCGAACGTACGTAACAGCCCTTAAAACCAAATCATAGTGGATAGCGCACTTCGTTTGGTTTGCACTTGCTATGATCGTGCAACCGACTATTTGACTCGTGTCCATACGGAAACATGATGTTATCGCACTTCCTTAAATAAAAGTGTAATTGAGTGTGGAAGCTTGTCTGTCCACATCGTTACGTACGTTCAATTTCCCGCGGACGAAGGTGATCGTACGCACAAGGACAGACTACCGCGCTGAAGCTCCGTGTCCGTCCTTGTTACGCACGTGCAATTTGGAGGTGATCGTGTGTCCGTCCTTGTTACGTACCGTGGCGGTATGGGTTTTACGTCAATCAGCAACGAATAATAACAACGATCAAGTTTGTGGACTCAGTAAGTAAGTTATTGTTATTTCAATGTTTCGAATTTTAGTTTGAAGTCGGAAATGTCAAGATAGATCAAGTGGTTTTGTGATTTGACTCTGTTTTTCGTAGATCACATTTTCCCACGCAATTTAAGATACATGGGACCATACAGTTGATCAACTCTGTAGTCCCATATATCGTAAATTGTGTGGGAAATGTGCTAAAAGTAAAAGTAGCTGGTAGAAGCGGCGCATAGTCAAAGTTGCCCTTGATTTTGACCACCGTTATTCTTCCATTATGCCTGCTGCAATTTAACTCACTTGAAACTCACTGATCTCCAGAAAACGGAGGTTAAAAGACTTTTTTTAGAGTTTTTTTTTCAGTCTTAGGGGAGAGTTTCTTCAGACTTACAGGGCTCTGCAGCCTATCTCGAAGATGAAGTTAAACTTGGATGCACGTTATGAGGAGTAGTGAGGAGTATTTTTTTAATGGTCTCGCAAGAGAATTTCGAAGCTGACAAGTGAAACTGCATCAACTATTTGGTTTGAGAGTTTATTCCATTCAGGGACAGATCATTGGACAAAGGCAAATTTGTTGATATTACCTCTTGGGCGGTATGTCTGAAAGCACTGTTGTGTTTTTTTCTGGTGACAGAGCTAGCCTAGGTGCTTAAGGTAAAGAATTTGTCTTGGGGTATCGCTACGAGTTTAGGATTAGGGTTGGTATGGTGGAGCCTATAATACGAATTTGCCGTAAACTTTTAATTGAGGGTGTAGAACTTCTGTAGAATCAACTGGGGTGGACAATTTCTGGCCAACTTTTTGAATTAAGCAGACAAATTCTGACAAATCTACATAATCTGTGCCGAAATTATTATTTATTCATCTCGGGTCTGTGTTCAATTTTTGAAGTGACCTTGATAAATTCTGAACCTGAACTATCCGAGCCCGTAGATACAAAAAGCCCACAAGTACTTTAATCCAGTGTTAACAAAAAGGAAAGTATATTTTTTATTACAATATCTTCAAGTGTAATCACTGAACTCAAATTAATTTTCCTCATTTTTTGTTTTATTTTCAGGGATCCACCAAGAGATAAAAATAAAAATCCTCCTCCACCACCGACACACACAAACCAGAGACACCTGCTCCTGCTTCTCCGCCTATGCAAGCTTCCCATGTCTGCATACCAACCGACCACCGATTCCCGCCAACCCACACACAGAGCGCCACCACTCGCCGAGACCACCGGCCCGCGGTTCCTCCCTCATCCGCAGGCACTTCATAAGTACCGCCACACAACTAGCGAACACTCACTCCTGAAGATAGACAGTCAATCTGCCCAAAACGTTGAGTCTACTTCTCTACTCATCAGCTCTTCACTCCTTCTGGTTTACAGGTCCTTTTAAGGACTACACTCATTTCGAAAGAATACTCTACTTTAAACCTGCCTGGTTCACAAGGCACATCAGGTTGTTTTTTTTATAGGTAATGGTCCTGCCCATATACAGCGGGAAATGCATCGTCAATAAAACCACAACAGACAGGCTTTAATGTTGCATACATGATCCATGCCTATGTTTATATTCTCTATGGTATTGTTCATGTTTTTGATGAACTATGTAATACATGAAACTATGAAATATGTATTTATTGAACTCTCATACATCAAGATGAGGGGGTCAGTGGAGTTATTGAATTGTATCTTGTATTTATCTCATCTAGTAATTCATCTTCTGGAAGGTGATAGTTTAAGCTGTTACATAAGCTGTTCTGCAATAAGGAAATAAGTATATTTCCTTCAGGTAATGTGCAAAAGTGTGTGATAATAGTTGATGCCATTTCTTGTTGCTCATGAATTTCTAGCAACTATTTTGGGTTAGGTGGCACAGTTAAAATTGTTGTATACAATGCATGCAGAAGTTACATATTTAGAATTATTTGAATTTTGAAATTCACACATTTCGACTAGACAGTTGATGTGCACAAATGTATTCCAAAGCGAGTTATTTCATTCTGGATGCACATTCTGAAGAGTTGTCCTTGTTGCTTTGCAATGATTTCTGTGTGAGAATTGGTTAGTAAATGCAAGATTTGGCCTAAATGGTGCATTTTGTATACCAGTGTTACCAACGAGCTCCACTTGGGCTCTTTCTTCTCTCTCTCTCTCTCTCTCTCTCTCTCTCTCCTTGTCTTACTCTACTAACCTCTTGCGCAATCTCTAACTCTCTGTTTCCATCTCTCTGTCCTTTTCTCTCTCCCTTTTTTCTATTTCTATTACTCTCTCTCACTCTCATCAAAAACACAGAATGGTCCACTGTACGTAGATTCTCTACAGCATTTATTACAATGTAGCAAATTTCTAAATATGTTCTAAATATGTTAAGACTTCAGTAATAACAGTGCATACTACTTATACCATTTTAAGCAAGGAGATTGAATGAAAAGCAAATATAAACACCATTACAGAGAGTATGGCATGCATTTTAGGACAAAGAGAGGCAAAGAACATGTATGGCAGATAACTGATTATCAATTATATTGCAGTGAATCTCATAAGAAGCTCATTTGGACCATAGAAATTTGCATGCTATACTTTTACATCAGTCTTGAAATTTGGTCTGTAAAAATCATCTTGTTACAAGGGTCTTTACAATGAGAATCCACTGTAAATTTCTCACGGTAATAGGGCATTCATGCAAATGTTCTTCACATATTAAAAATACACTGTACTTACATGAAGGTGTGGTGCACTGCCCAGATCACCATGCAACTTTAGGGCCAGGGGAGTAGACAGGGGGGGGGGGGGGGGGGGGGTGAGGGGAATGCATTCCCTCCACCTCACAAGGTGGGGGGTGGCATGTACAATACACTGTACATGTACATGACATGATAATATGTACATGATAATAATTATGATGAAAATAATGATCCTCATCATTATTGTAATTCACATGGTGAAAGCCAATTCAGAATTTCAGATGGTAAAAAGAAATCTTACAACTTAGAAATAAATAATGCCCTAATTTGAAACGATGCAATGCCGTTATGGTTCTGATTTCTTCACAAACTTACAAAGCAGTATTGTTACTCCATGGATCATAGTGATATAGTGATACTGTTTATGTTTTTTTGTATCTGTATGTTAATGAACTGCCTGCCAATGTCCATCTATGGATACTGTGCCTGTTTCTTTGAGAAAAAAAAATACTGTGGTACGTATAGTGTATTCATTATGCTTTATAATGATTAGACATATTGTTCAAAGTTTAATCATTATTTGTTTGTTGTTTATGTGTTCTATTAATCTATTCACAAATGGCCACAGAGGCCGTTTTCATTCATAACCACAAACCCCTATCAAGACAACAAAGACTATACCTGCGTGTACACAGTTGACATTATTTTTTTCTCCTGAAGAGGTGTAACAGCAAAAATTCACAGAGATAAATAAATATGTAGTGTGGTTCAATATGCAATACTGTGTGTCAGTCCATTCTGTATTTGTATACCACGGTGTGTCGATCTTGTCGATGTATGTCTGTCCATTCAAGGCGTAGTATGTGTGTGTGTGTATGTGTGTGTGCACGCTTGTGTGTGTTATTTTACCACATTTAAGTATGCATCAGATTGCACAACTTCAATTTCAAAATTGCAAAAGCTTCCTACTGTGAGAGGGGGGCACCCCCCCCCCCCCCCCCCCTCGGTCGCTTAGCGCTTCACTTGGTATATTGCTTGTCATTACATGCTTATAAATGCTGTAGAAATTTTCATGCACGGGATAGAAGTTTTGTTATTACAGAGTGCAGACAAGTGGGTTACACCACACATGCATTTATAGCGCATGCCACTAAAATTACACTGAAAATAGCATATTATGTATGGATTTACTTTAAGTCATCCAAATATAAGCATATCAAAATAATGAGCACATCATAACAATTTTTAGGAAAATGTCTGTCTTTGTTACGTACGTTCACTTACCTTGCTTAATGTAGCATTCTGTAATAATCTTTATTTTTTTTAAAACCATTTTCTTTTGTGGACCAAGTTTATAGTAATGTTAAATGGATGATATGTCTTCATGAATTGCAAAGTTATGGAAATGTTTTGTCATGAATTGATAGTTTAAATACAAAAAAATAATAATTGAATTTTCAACAACTGTGTTCATACATCAAGGTTTTTGAAATAAATTTCAAACACATGGCATGTATCTTGTATTTTTCTCATTTATTTATGAACATTTGTTACAAGCAGTTGTTTTATTGTAAATTAATGGGTTGTAGCATAGATTTAAAAAAAAAATATAAGCCCATTTGTCCGTCCCTGTTACGTACGTTCATTCATCGTGAGGGTTTGATAATACTCCCACTTCTGATGAAAGACAAGCAATCGCTATCTTTTTGCATATGGGATAGTAAGCCATACATAGTCTTCTGTAAGATTTTAATATAATGGCTGGAAACTATGTGCTTTTATTTTTTCTCTGTTTCTAGCCCATTATTGTGATTTGGCCCATGTCCAATAGCGGTAAGAGCTACATTAGCTCCTGGGTGCACATATTCATTAGCTAGTGGGGTCCACACTCTATGCAACACAGGTCCACATTCTATAGGAGAAAACAGTGCGTAAATATCTAGCTCTTACGTCTACTGGACATGCCGATTCTGATAAATACAGGTGAAATGGTGTTTCACTTACTTTCGAAGTATACTTTAACCTACCACCCTGTGTGGTAATTTGTTCCTGCTTTGTGCAGTGAGCAAACATTGTAATGCGGAGGCTTTCACTGCCCCGCTGGCACTTTGTAATGACTTCATGTGCATATATCTCGTCATTTCTCAAACTATGGTTGCAGGGTCCTGATAGGAACAGCAGGATCAAAGTACAGCGCGTGCAGCCATTCAGAGATTGCAGAGGGCACGTGAGGCCAAGCCTTTATCACTGCAGAACTTCTGTAGTGTGTCAGCAGATCAGGCCCTGCACTGTTGCAAAGATCCGCTAACCCAACTCAAACAGAATTACATTAGCCCTCCCCCCCCCCCCCCCCTTACTACTGCTAGACTACTAAGCATATAAACCCCTGCCACTTTGATCAGATCTGAACGAGTCAGCTTGAAGGCATGGGTGGGTGCTTCTCAAAACTTTCTGCCGGGAACGAGATATCACAATTAAAAGGATGTACTCACAAGGACAGACATGGGTCTTGCGCAAGGAGGCAGTGTTTAATTCTACACACGCAATGCATGTCATAATACGTGGCGCTTTATGCAGCCGTCACAGAGGCTGTGCAAAAGCTGTCACGTCTTATCTGAGGGTGCCATATGAGCCCCCCTATGACAAGACAAGAGAAGGTTTCATGCTGCGTGATTCATGAAACAAGGGGAGGGGGGGGGGGGGAAGGGGCGGTTGCGTACCCCCTATATGCCTTCAACATCACCTGCCCACACATGACATACATGATCACTTGTTGCCAGGAGACCTAATTTACAAATTTCCTTCATAAGAGGGAAACTATGAACTTGCTTTCATTCTTCATCTGGCATTGAAGCCCGTCTTTTCCCCCCACCCGAGCCCCAAACACACCTGACATTAAAAAGCTGTTGTACAGTGACGATTTTTAATGAGATTATTGGTACAGCAATGATGGCCCTCTTATTTCTTTAATCGACGGGATATTTCCATGATTCCATCTATACACCAAACAAGAACAATGACTAGTGAGATCACAATGTTTTATCTACATATATGTTTATGAGCAACTGTTTCTAAAGAGAAATACATGTACATTAATCAGCAAATTTCCTGAAACAATTACAGAATGACACAACAGTACTACTCCTCCATTGAATGAATATCCTTGTAAAGAACAAGCTCTTTTCATACAGTCTTTAATACCAGCTCCATTCTGACATTGCACCAGAGAGCACATATTAGGGGTCACCATAGGGGTACCAGGGACCAGCCAGTCCGGAAAATCCTTTTGAAAAAGAAAGGGATGTGGGCATATCACTATGGGCCTCTCACGTGGTCTGAGGGGTAACAGGACTCCCCCTTGGGAGGGGTGCAGGGCGCACAGGGGGTGGAGTGGAAGGGGGGAAGGATGTGTCAGAGGGCAGACAAACTGGGAGGGGTCTCAAGTACAGGGTCTGAAGATGATGTGACAGACAGAGGGCAGGCCAGCATCCACGTTTCCTGCTAAATTCATGGCATCCTGGCAGGTCTGTGCACTACACCTTTCAGCTGCCAGCCACATGATTGGCATACCGGTACAGCGCGTTAGCCTAGGTTTTAGGCTAACGGGGGATCGTCTTCTCTTGAATGCACTGTAGTCTACATGTAGATTCTATGCTGTGTAATGCATGTACACAACCGAGTCTGGAAATCAAAGGCTAAGCTTGAGAGAGTACATACATGTAAGGAAGAGGGCTGTTCAATAGTGGTCACTGTACACAGTGGTCCTTGTTCACAGACAGAACACGTACCTGAAAAATGTTTTATAGATAAGTCAAAATAAAGGCCACAACTGAAGCTCTGGCAAAAAGGCACGATGGCCTACTAACGTTATTAAAATCTTCTTGTATGTAGAAAGCCTTGATAGTCAGCCTCCGGACTATATCAAGTGGATAATTGGGCTGCACGTTGCATTGTCTTGTTTTCAGAATTCTTGGCTGTGCAAAGCAGCATGTAAACATGTGAAAATCTACTCCACTTAAGCACAGTATACATGTACGCATGTATTTAAGAATCGTATTAACATAATTATTTTAAAATAATAGAAAGTATTGTCAATTTCCAAGCTTCTAACAATCTGTTCTTCTGAATTTTCTTCTTTTACTTGAAATTTTTTTTATCATCTTTGTTAATGTGCTCGAATCAAACAAGTCTTGTTTTCGTTTTGGTTTTAAATCGCACAAACAAATCCATGCACAAACAAGTCTGGAAAATGTGAAAAAGTAAAGGAGAAGTTAAAAACAAATTAAACACATTGAAAGTAAAATGATTCAGAATTTTGTAAACATTTGTAGTAATGTTTATTTCTTGGAAATCAATTTGCAAAACATTTTAAACATACATACCCAGAACGGTTCTGAATGGCAAATTTACCGGTTATTAAAATGTGTTCAGATGCATGAAATACAGAAAAGCCACTATACACCTACCGGGACAATGCGTATGTGCCTACACGCTTGTGTTAACATGAATAAAATGATGTTAAAGTAAAAAAGACATAAACTTGAGTACATTATTTTTCTCCCCCAACATCTAGTTCAAAAGGACAATTCAGTTCACATGCTCATTTGTCTACATACATGTACAATGCTCTTTATTCAGCCTCGATTAGTAAGCTACAATATAACTTGAATTCTATTAGCAAGACATGCCACCATTCCTCTGCAAATCAGTTGTACATGTACACACTACGCAGTATCTAACTTGTGATCATAGAACCATTGACATGAATGTACACAGTTCATTGAAGCTGCTTTATATTCTGTTATGATAGACACAAGGCTCGCTGTGTTTTCTATCCATTATTAAGTCTTATAAGATACCTTGCACATCCTCGCGGCATGCAATTTATAGCAGTCAATTCTGTTCATTCCACAATAGGAGAGTCGAATCCGCTCCGGGCTTTTAGATCAAGTGGATTGCCCATCTCTTCCCAGATGTGTGTCAGAAAACTAAAAAACAACTGGTTCGCCGCAAGACGCAAGATCAAATCTGTGATTCTACAGAGTGTCGCAGGATGACTTGGAGCATAGCAAACAAAATAACTATCAGGTAAGGTGGCCACAATGAATGAAATGAAGAATTTGTTATGCTTGAACTCCCTCTTTTACCAGCACAATCCTTGCAATAAAACATGGCTTTAGCATCCCACACGTGGCACACGGCACAATTCTTTTCTTTTTTTAAAGAGAAATTAAAGCTTAAAATATGAATTTCACTAGATTTTAGTGAAAGGGCTTTCTAGGGTATTCTTTTTTAAACGTATCCCTAAAAGCGTAATGGCACTTTGAGAGCCTAAACAGTTTTAAAACACAAAGTTAGGATTTGGTTTTCATACCTTTTTAAAGCATAGACCTAGATTGACCTCCCATACCTTAACAAAAATTCTATGATGTTGGTATACAGTGTATGTGTGTATACTATCACTGAACAGCTAATTGTTACTGATAATTTGTCAACTAAAAAAAGGTATTTTTTGTGCAGCTTTAAAAATAAAGAAAATAAAAAACAATAATTCTTTTGTATTGATGAATGGGACTTTAAGAAATTTCAAAGAACTCTATACAATCTATTTTTTTTAACAGCAATGGTGCTATTGAAAGTGTTGTTTCAGATGTTACATTTTCCATTAACAATCTTAACCCTTATTTAACTCACAGGGAATACCAGTTAATAACATGATATTAGTGCTATATTTACTGGTTACTCCTCCGCATTGCCTAAAAAGAATGCGCTGTTATAACTATTTTCCATTAACAATCTTAACCCTTATTTAACTCACAGGGAATACCAGTTAATAACATGATATTAGTGCTATATTTACTGGTTACTCCTCCGCATTGCCTAAAAAGAATGCGCTGTTATAACTATGGTATTCAACAGTCTTCATGAAGTAAGGAAGTGATCTCGTTTTCTGTTAACAATTTTGTAACATCCAAAACAATGTTAATTCTGAAGTAAAAAGTGTACATGTATAACAAAATTAGAGAATCACAGGAGCTATTTAGTATTTTATTTGGAAAGAAACACAAAAGAGCTTCCCTTAACAGCAATTTTAATCTTTTTTCATTCATTTACACAACGAAACACACTATCCTGAAAAGTTGTACGCCTAAAATTTCTTTTTCAAAATAAAATTTGAATTAAAAGCATAATCTGCCCTTTTCCACAGGGGAAGACTACAGGGCTAATGAGTAAAAAATACAAATAAGTGATTTGATTTATCAAAATCTGCCTCTCTGATGTGTCAACAATGGCTTCTTTCATCTTATTCTCAGACAACATTGGCCTGTACATTTCGACTTACCATGCAATATGAGGCTTATTGGGAGATAACAAGTTGTTCTTGTTACTACCAATTTACATGTATTTCACAAATGAAATGTAGCCAATAATTTGATTTTCATTCTGGTCATGAATGTAGACCCTCAAAACTCAAGTCTGCCAGATATCAAATTAATTAGTAATCATTCTAATAGGAATGACAAATCAAAAATGAACTTGTGCCAAATGCAATGCAAAATCCTAACGCCATCATAGTGTAAATTTGAACACAATTTTCATTTCTTTTTTCCCTACAATTCCTGTTTTGTGCCCATATACTCTGCAGCAAATCAGTCAATGGTTTCAAAGTTAACCCCTTGTTTGGTTGCACTCAAAAGTAGCCTCAATGCTTGCTGATAAATGTAACCCCAAATCATGATTTGAGTATTCACGATATGTCAACCCTGTCAATAGGCTCCACAGGCAAGATGTTACAGGGTTACGAGTGCACACTTGGAGGTGAAAATTGGCAAAGCCAACTGAAGCATCGTGTATCTGCTCCTTAAGTCCTTATCCCTACTTCCCCCTATCGGCGCTGCCTCATGAGGGCATCTGCCAGCTAGCTACTGGCAGGCCGATCACGCGCTTCCTGTGCAGAGAGAGTCTACAGCTGTGACTCACACTCACTGTACTCTTACAAAGAGGGGGCAGGGGGGTGGAGGGAGGGGGTGTTGAAGAGTGCGTGCTGCAATAGTGTTAATAGGGATTACGCAAGGAACGTCTCGTACCATGGGACTGTACATAACAAAACCAACACTAAACAAAACACTAAAATAGCTCATAATTTCAAGCAGTGAATGAATCTACTAGACCACAGTAAAAATAAATCTTGCATGGTGTTACACTATAGATGGTATCGTATCTATAACCTGGAAAAGTTAAGAATAGAATTAAATAAAAATGGAAAATCAAGACAAACATACATAGTACATGTAACATGATAAGATGCCAATTGCTCCACAAGCTCTTATGAGGAAACTAATATGTATCAAAGTTAACTAATCTTGACAGGAAAAGCTCGGAAATTATGCTCAGTAGAAATGTAACACATGTATGTATCAATACCATTAGATACACCTCATCTCGATAAAACTGATTGATTGATAGGTATCAACTAGATTTAAACATCCTAGCAAAAATACCTTATTTGCATACACAGCAGTTAATGATACCTTTATTTCCTGTTGCTTGATGAAAATAGTTTACAGCTCTGCTCTGGGAAAAACTTGTTTTGAAGTTGTGGATTTCAAATATCCCAGTCTTTTATCATTATTCATTTGGTATTATTCAGTATATAAAACAAATACATACTGCTCTGATATTCGGGGCATGATTATACTATACGCCTGCAGTGATCTCAAAACTATTATATAATCCCTCAGCCAGTGTGTTAAAATATTGCTTTGAGATCACGTAGTTCCTATAGCATACTTTAAACCACGTACCTTTAATAGAGTCTCTATTTGTATACTGTAGACCTAATAAAAAAAACATATGTACTGTGGTCTTGCCATTAGGCACACTTATGGGTTCACACAAAGACTGTCTGCAAACTAAAGATCGCTTGAATTTAAGCACATGTAGACTGTTCCTGTACTGTATGACCTAATTCATACAGGCTACCGAGTGAACTACATTGGCCATCTAACTGCAAAACAAAATGTTAGACAAAACAGTATGTATGTACGTATGTATGTATGTATGCTGCAAATGATTAGACACAAACACCTGAGCTTATGCATGTCAGTCTGTACAACAATGACTACCCTCATTAGGGTTATACCACACACTATCTATCACCTGAAAAAAAGAGACCAAATGTGATCTCTCCTTTGTCTCCAAGTCAAATGAATAGAGGGAGAAACACTTTGTTTCATGAAAAGAAAGGAAAAACTTTAAGCAGCAAAACAAGCTTTGAAGCTGCTCAAAAACAAACACAGTGAACGAGAATCCAAGAACAGTCATATTGGATGGAAGAGTCACAACAAAAGCCACACAGATTATTTACCAGCAACTATTACACATAATCTTTCACGAGTGATAGGGGAAATGAAAGGCAAAACCCCCAATAGCTGCTTTATTTGTTATTGTCAGACTGTCTGCACAAGTATGGCTGCACGATATGAATGCAAACAGTTTCTGATTGTTAAGGCTTGTTGTCACTGTGTATCTTTTGAAGTTCTGCACCTTTTCATCTCAGAGAGAAAATATATGACAAGTATTATATATCTTTCTCTTGTGTGCCTTTTCTCTCCTTCATTTATCCTTCACTGATCAAACAAAATACTTTAAAGTGAACAACCTTAAAGTATTTTGTTGAACCCCAAAATCTAACTTCTTGATAATATTAAACTTACACTTGTATCACAAGAAAAGAAAAGAAAGAAAATCATGAAGCCGCAAATTCTTTCATTAGCCCAAATGTTCAAGGCAAACAATCTAGCCACTACAAAAAGCAAATCGCTGTAAGCAGCTGTACAATGTCAAATTACTGTTATATTGATGAAATTGAGTTATCACAAAGTAGAAATACGAATACACTCTATGAAAGCCAAGACTACCGCATATCATTTTGTGGAACAAAACATCCGTCATATCTAATAAGTCATCCACTTCAATCAAAACAAATCTACAGATTGTTACCACATATCAGTTCCTGCAAAGTATGGATTCTGATAGTCATTAAACCGTTATTGAAAAGAAAATTGAATAAAAAGATATCTCAAAGATTCAAAAGACAGCAATGGGAGACAGGGTCTCTGTTTTCTTTGGACAAGACTTGACATTGATAGAAATTGTATGATAACTGTCCTTCAGGATCTGAACTCTTCCAGGTGCTGTACATAGATAATACATCGAGTGAACTGGGTATTATGTGATATGCAGCCAACTCAATAATACATTCAGAATCCCTACAATATGTATCAGGGCAGGCAGCTTTCAGATCATCTGTTTAATGCAGGAACTGGTACTCCACAAAAGAGTCGCTATGAAGGAGCTTAGCTTCCTGCATAATATCAAGCATCGTCGCTACAATGCTACTTGGTGTACATCAATATGTATCAAGACTGCAAGCCTTTTTTAGGGACAGTCAGCCCTAAAGTTAAGTTGGGTTCAACGCGAGCAGAAATACTAAAGAAACATATTTGTGAAGGTTTCACGAAAATCCGTCAAAGGATAAGAAAGTTATGACCTTTTGAAACTTCAATTTTGTGACGTCGCGTGCGAGGTGCTCTCCCATATGTTGTGTGCTATATGATTCCATAAATTCTGTCACTGTTCAATTTCAATTTTCACAGACTATACCCATATATCTTTAACATTTACGGGAAGAAATTTTAAAAAAGATGATTTTTGTCTGCAAATATGGATACACTTCCATTCAATTAAAATCGCTCCAACACCAGAGCCCAGACACATAAAGACACTGTTAAAGCTTTCTGTATAATGTGGTGCATTATACAGACATGTAATGATTTAAGGGAGGATGAAATTGTGGATGATCACATAAAAAATACCCCGAAAAAATAAATTGTCTGTTTTTATGTCGCATCTGCTCGGGGTGACTCTATGGGCAGAATGATGTTCTGCAAGTTGGCTCACACGGGACCTCTTTAGCTGCCGTCTCCAAGCCACCACAGGCAAACACTACGAGTGTTGACGCATGACCAGAGTGCAGTACGGGCGCCTAATGATGTCATCTAATGACCTAGCTGTAAGGCTACCACACCAGGTTAATGAGCACCGATACCTCTGCACTTGCCACATTGAACATAGTCTTGTGTTTTGATCATTTCGCTACTTGCAACGGTCATTTGCATGCTGACGCAAGACTTGTAGGCTGATTACGCTATAGGAGGCTTGGGTACCTCTTTGTTTGGAGTCCTGGGGAGAGTTTCATAACTAAATAGTTAGTGCCAACAATTTCAGTGAAATCCTTGGTTTTGATTGGCTGAGAGGCACTAGCCTCTGACTGTTACTAAGGTAACTGTCAGGGAAAGACAACTTGTTAGTGCTGACAACTTTCATGAAACGCTCCCCTGATTACACCTCAACTGACTCAGTTGATCAACATCATACAATGCACATACTGTCTCGGCTTGTGCAAATCATATCACTAGAGTCGGCTTATTGAAATCATTGAGGCGTATATAAATCATACCAGGATATTTCCTATTCATCAGTCTGCTTACCTGGAATTGAACAATTTCAGCAGGCATGTACAAGTAGCATTCAGAAATTCATAGAAAAGTGCTGGGAAAAGTGGAAAGAAAATCTCCACTATATTATTGGCAAAGGGTAATGTATGATTTCATGCATGTTGAGTCTTCTGTAATGACCTACATTAAGTATAATGGACCTCCGTGAATCTCATGCTACTGCCAAGTTAATTTCAGCATATGAACTATATTCTTCTAATTATTCCCCATGTACTCTTAACTTGGCAGTGAAACTTTGATGTCCTTCATCGAGGATAGGTTGCCTGTGATATTAGTGCTGCCCATAAAGAGTTACATGTGAGGGTTGGTTGCTTTTTAACCATTGCCGTTTCAGACACATTGCTCTCCTGCTGAAATTGAGTGTATCAGTAATGCAGAGATGCGCTTGTGGTACAAAGAGGATTCATTGTGAGATTGTTTGTGCTTGGAATGATACTCCTCCAGAAAGTAAGGCGCACTGATAAAATAATGCCATACCACCTCAACAACCCCAATCAAAGCATGTCAACGGTTATGAAGTGTCATATTTCCACCAAGTATAATACACCACGGGTCAGGTGGTTTTATTGCATAGAAAAATCACTACAGGGAGCCAAATTGACAGAAGAGTTTGTATGTGAGCAAGATAAATAATGCACGACATGGAGTGTGTTATCGTTGCCTATGTGGCCTAGCCTAGGTTGAAGGCTGTGGAGATGGCTTTCTTTAAGTGCACCGCTGCAACCATAACAAAGTCTGGGCAATCATGCTAAAACTACCTCTACAACTTCCCTCACAGATAGTAAGGATGAATGTTTAGCCTCCCAAGTATCCAGATATGGTTGAGACATGCCTGAACCTCGGCCTACGGGAGGCGAGGCTTGAACCCTGAGTCCTCACCTCGATGATGTCTGAGTTGGTCCTGCTTTCATGCGGCTCGCTGTACTCGGTGTATTTGAGCAGCACCTTGTCCATGTCGGTGCTGGCATACTGGAAGAGCTTGTTCCCACTGTTGAAGATGATGAGGGCAATCTCGCAGTCGCACAGCACGCTCAGCTCGTACGCCTTCTTCATCAGGCCAAACTTGCGCTTGGTGAATGTAACCTAATGCATGGACAAAGATGAAAATAATGATGACGAGGAAGTAGACCATGAAACATTTTTCATCGAAGAATGGTGTATGAATGATATAATTGATACACAGTGAAACCTGGTTTCACCACCACCTGTGGAGCAAGCCCACCTCTCCATAAAGACCACACTGCTTGTTTCCCTTGACCCTGTATTCAAGAAGACATTAGCCCACCTGCTAATCAAGACAGCATTACTTGTTTTAATTAGTCTATAGGTTTCACTGAACATAAATATGACAAACTGTAGCACTACTTGTAAGAATGAATTATAAGAATACCATAAGAATGCATTGTAAGAATGTTATAAGACTTCATGCTATAGAAGACTAATATGAACGATTTAAATGTGCCTAACAAGGTTTCTGCATAATACTATAATGCATTGCATAAAACAAACATTTTATGTAAATATGTAGCAGGTATACATGTATAGAAATAAGCCTATTGGTAATACTACTCCATGTAATCTGCTCTATGTAACCTTGGCAACGCACATACCCACTCATTCTTTAAATAATGTAACTCTGTTTCTATTGTCATACCAAATCATCAGTTCTCATTGACTAAAGGCAGATGACATAACAACGCTGTTATCTCCAGGAAAAGAAGTATGACCTTCCTCAACATTACAAAGAAGTGTTTAAAGACTGCATATCATTGGAATTTGAAGTGACTGTTCTATAAGCCAGTTCGTAATTACAATTTGCGCATGAGCAGATGAAGGTCATAGTGACCAAACCAGCTTGTTGGTTTTTAAATCACTGAGATAAGCATCATCATTAATAAGTTATTTTAGAATATGCTTGTTATCCAATTTATAAAAGAACACCAAGGTGTTCAATCATGGGGTATTTGACAACAGGCCAAACGACAACAATTAGTTTACAATAAACAATGTAATAGAAGCTTTCCCAATTGTTCACAGACCGTAGCCTACTATTCTTGTCACCTGTTTTGAGATGGTTCCTTTATTAGAGGTTGAATATCGCAAATTGCTATGTCGGGTAAGCACATTACGTAACATCTCCTTTTGAAATGATATATTAATCAACTGCTTATCCTAATGAAAAAGGGAAAGGTCATAGTGACCAAACTTGCTCCAGAGCTAACTACGAACTGGTGTATTAAGGGGGAATGGCTCATATTATCACTTTCTCCCTAATCAATGTAGTCATAAATTGAACAAGATATGACAGGTACATCTTGCTCATCTTCGAGCACAAGATCTGCCCCATATGCAGCAGACTGGGACCACATGTGGTGAAGCGGCCAAGTTGCCTTTCCCCGTGCATAATTTATGGAATGCAATATCATGGGAAACTCAATCCCATCTCGGGCCTGCGACTTGGAAAGCCACAGACTCAATTGCTGGTGTCTTCACTTTGTCTTCTGAATACGTTCCGTATACAATGTCAGATTCTAGAATTAAAGGTGGGGTATCTAAACATCAATAAAAAAAACACTCTTCAGAGTTTAAACCGAGTACAGCAATTCACATTTTATATTTTGCATAGAATGCTGTTCATGTGGTCCACACAAACTTTGATAGGAGGGACACACTAACAAAGGGAGTGCGACTTTTACAGGTAACCTTTATGGGAAAAAAAACTTTAAAAAAGGATCACTTATATGTTTTTTTTTTTTTATTGTATCAGGGAAATCAACAAAATGATTATGATTACATACACCTTAGCTTTCAACAGGACTGATCAAGAAATCAAGCAGCCAAAGCCACACTGCTTGATACGTATGTTCCCAGCTATGAGTTGACATCAGTGAGTGACCCTAGGCAACTCTGCTTGATCTCTCCTATGCACTGTTCCTGCCTCACATTTCTAGGAGAATGATTAACACAGCAGTTGTACCGGAAAACCAGAAGCTATGGTAACCTAATTCACAGCTTGTTTTTTAAGAGAAAACCTCCTGTATTTTTTGTTTTTCATTTCTTTCTCCCCCTGTTTCTCACGGATGTTTCCATTAAGGCCTGTTTCATCAACAATCATACATTACACTCTGAAATAACAATGTGTAGACTTTCTCTTTGAGGGAAAACATGAAAGGCTGAAGTTGTAGACTAGAGCTTGTATTACCCACCTGCCTATTCCTCTCATCATTGATTCTGGAAATCTGAATCTTCTTGCGACCCATCTTGGTTTCTGTCTGTCCAGCCAGCGCTAGCGTTTCAGCTGGGGGGTCAATCTCTCCTCAGATGACCAAGGGGGGAGGTGGGGAGGGGGGAGGGGGGAAACGTCTACTCCACGGGCAATGTTCCTCTCAAACAAACACGTTTCCAAGTAACCAAGCGAGCGGTATTCTAGTTCTTCCACAATTGGGCAGGAGGAGGAGAGCGCTGTAGCAGAGAGTTGAATGTCACCGGTAGCGCGCTACTGGCTGGTCTGTGGCAGAAAGGTGTCCTGCTGTCTGGCAAACAGGAGTGAGACAGAGAGAGAAGGAGCAGAAGCCTCCAGATAGAGCTCTGCAAAACAAGTGGTCCACTATCTCTTCACCATGCTTAGTAATCCAACTGCAGATGAGAAGAGAGAGGAGAGAAAGAACAAAAATATAATTTGAACGCTTAAATATTATTTTGCATAATATGCAATATTCCATTTCCCACGGATATTGTATGCACATTTACATGGATTTATAACTATATTCCTTACAATGTTTGTGAACACACATTTCTACAAAATGGCATCTACTGTAAAAGCGGAAATTTTCGCAGTTTGGATATTTTTGCACATTTCGCATGGCGTGTATTTCGCGCAAAAATAAAAACGTGTGAATATATTTGCGCCTAAACAAAGTTCACATCGGCGCGCTTTGTATGCGCGCTTGCTTTGATGCATCACTCATCACGTACAAAGGCCTACGTTTATGGTTTAGCCTTAGTCAGCGCTTCAACAACATCATCATGCTATTGCCGCTGCCCGGCCAGCACTGGCGTAGCAGTGGTGAGCTAAGTTAATTGATCGTCCAAAGGGCTGGACAACCCGCGAAATTAAAAACACGCAAAATTCATTTTACTCCGAGCGCGAAAAATTAAAATTTCCACTTTTACAGTACCTGCTAATTTTGCACAAGATTTATTTTGTAACCATGCTCATGGAAAAAGCTTTGAACCCCTGTAAGTATGTGGAGTTACTGGTACGTGTACTGTGTACAGCATACACGCTGGATATTTGCATAACCAGACAAAGTCCAGAATTAAACCTATTAACCCCTGCAGAAAAAGATGTGTGCGACCTTTTTCAATGACATACACTACATGCACCTTGATCCATACAAAATTTCAAAACTAACACACATGTATAGACAGACTTGTTTTTTTAATTGTTCTTTGAGAAAAAATTATGATTAGTCACCATAAATATATGGGTACACGTACATGTAGGTGCCATCAATTTTAATAGCATCTGAGAAATCATTAAAGATACCAAACCAAGGACAATACAAGCCCACAAAACATTAATCTTGTTTGTTTGTTTTTGTCCTTTTGTCCTGACATGTGGAACAAATAAAATAACTAAATCTTCAAATTGGCAACATTTTGGGAATGTTTTTTAATTACATTATTGCAACAAATTGCAACAATAACTGATCTAAATAATATTTGCTACATGTACATGACTTTGATTTGCAATGAAACATACATGTACATGGGGGTCATTGTTAGGATAACAATCTTTTTTTCTTTTTTTTTGAAGTTTTGCCTTCCAGAAGGCTCAATGGTCAATGAGCTTAGAGAACTGAGCACACCTTCACCCGTTCTTTACTGAGTCCATGTATATATGGGCTGGCTTTTTTCCAGTCATACTGAGCAGCACGATTGCTGCATAATCTGCTGTACGGAGAGGATAGAGGACAGGATTTGAATAAACTTCAAATTCCATATCGGTCGCTATAAAACCACATCCCTTTGGATCCTACAGGTCCATGACAAACTTTGATTACTGGACTCGGGTTCACAAAGCTGAAAGATCTAACCTAGAGCAATGGGAAATACATGTCCTACATATACCATAGTGCCCTAGACGACAAAAGGAAGCAAGTCACAATTCACTCAAATCTGGGTTATTGGTTTTCTCAAGATTGTACCCAGCATTCCCTACATACAGACAAAATCTGGACAAGAAATGTTCATCTTGCTGCGAGATATTCAATCTAACATGATGTGGTATTGCACTGATGCCAATGCAAGTGACAGACACATTTTGCTCATTTACACGAAAAGTCTCTTTTGTTAGTTGCTTCTTTTTGTAAGAGTAGGGCAGTATAGTGGCTATTGTTCATGCCATGCATATTTTATACTACCTGCATTCCTCAATATGACAAGCCTTGACCCAGTCCTACATACAGCCCAGTATTGACCAAACAGGAATTATATTAAAGGGATACTAAATTAGAAAAATAAGTTCCCCCTAGTCTATGTAAAATTATCCACTAAATACAAATTTCACATTCATTTACCGCAAAATTTAAAAAAACGCACGCCTCCAGTGACGTCACAGAAGTCAAAATGCCATAAATGCCAACAATGTGAATAAAATTTTATTCACACCGTTCAAACAATACCAATGGGAACCCCAAAGCTTGTCCAAGGTTTGTCCTTGAAGCAACAACTAAATGTAATAGATTCAAAGTGCATTCCATCCATTGAATCTGAATGACAAGATACAGGTGAATGCAATAACGCATTACTACGCAGTTAGGGGGAAAGTTGTGAATACATTACGAAAATGGTCTATTGTTGACCTCTGTACAATCTATGGCATTTTGACTTCTCTGATGTCACTGGAGGCGTGCTTTTTTTCAAATTTTCGTCAAAATGAGACTTTATTGCGGCAAACAACTGTAAAATTAGTTTTTAGCGGATAATTTTACATAATTAAGTGGAAACTTATTTTTCTAATTTAGTAACCCTTTAACCCAAATAACAAGTTGATTTGAATACAAGCAGAACAATACGAGAAACCATTAGGTAAAGGTTTGGCAAATGTTCATAAATGTTCAGAGGATGCCACTGTGTGGAAGCGTATCCAGGTTTATCACACTCACAGCACTGGAACAGCATATTAACACCCCGCTGTAAACACACACACAACTACCAAGCCAATGTCATCATCATTTCCACACTCTAGACCAATGCTAATTTCATACATTATTCAAAACTTCATACTGGTATCTGGCACACACAATCATTACGCATGACTGGTCAGTAGAATGACATGTTTTGATTGAGATAGAAGGACTTCCTGTAATGCTGATGAGCGAGTCAATAAAATACCCATGCACTGTAATAAGTCAAGAGAGGAAAAGACCTGGGGGCATTTCATCAACATTTTTCGTCTCACAAGTTGTCTTTCTCCGACAGTTACCATAGTAACAGGCAGATGCTAGTGCCTCTCAGCCAATCAAAGCCAAAGATTTCACTGAAATTGTCAGCACTGACCATTCAGTCAGTGCTGACAACTTCCATGTAACGCCATACAGAGATGCACATAAACCCTACTGGTCCTACTTTACATGTGTACTTCTTACAACTAACCACATAGGGTAAAACTATGCACTGTCACTCAAAATTAGATTTGATTTGAACATGTAACATACTGACATACTTTGGCTAAACAGAAGCACAGTACTATGTAGGCAGCACTGACATCCTCATACCAATATAACCTCTGTACCTGCTGAAACGCTGTCTGTGTGTCGTCGCGCTGCAAATCAATGGCCTGATCAGGTGTTGAGACGATGCGGTAAACAAATCAGAGTTGAAAGATGCATGACAGAGACATCATGTAATGTGAAGTATGTGTATAACAGATGTTTGGGTACATGTACGGTGAAATGTGTCTCTTTTTAGGTTACAACCTGCGCATATTGTAAGCAACCTGTAATTTGCACATACACAGTTCAGTGTATTGTTACATGTCATATACTGCTTTCATTTGAGTATCATATAATTGTATTACACATGTTGTGCATAAACTTAAGCAAAGTGAGATACAATATAAGAGGTATTATGTTATACAGGTTTCAATTCAAGTATGTCAACAATAATTTGGAGATCAATATGCACAGTGTACATACTTACATGAGTTCACTGTACACTAAACTGCAATGTGCAGTACATGCATGTAGTAACATACACCCGTGTTTGTGTAGACCTATATATCTCTGAGTTATAGTCTTACAGGGCTCTGAGAGTAGGTTCAAGTTAGTGATAACGCTCAGGAATTCCTATTCTTCTGATGTGAACCCGGTGCGTGACGTGACGTGACCTGCGAGTGTCAATGTCGCCTCCCTGATGTGACAAGAGTTAGTGGAGGTGAACCACAACATCACCCGCGATGACAAGGTATGTATGGCAACCATGCCAGCAACTTACTCTATCATGATAGGATGACAAGCAAAAACACAGAAGTAAGGGAAATGAGTGAGGGAGAAAAGGCCGCAGCAAAGAAAGAAACTGACACAAAGAGGCCAATGTACAGGTAGATACACACAGATACAGAAAGTGAGAAAGATATAGAAAGCGGAGAGAACGAGAGAGATATTGAAAGGGGGATAGATGGGGGAGATCAAAAGCCTGCCAGTCGTTCAAACAAACAACCATTTGAAGTGTTCTCCTCTGTCATAGAGCTATTGACATAACAGTGTACAAGTCATTTTTTATCTAAGTAAAACTGAAAATCTCTAGCTTCAACAACATTGTATTGGAAAGCAGATAACCCGAGTCAAAACCATACATTTAGACGAAATGGATCTCTACCAGTACAATGTGTTTAATGAAATATTACCTAAAACACAATGGAACATGTGTAATAAAGGAATTGCTGTCTAAAACACACAAACTTGACATGTACAGCTGAAAATGTGCCGCAGCCGTAATACGGAGCATACAAGAAGAGAAGGGCACCTACATTGTAGAACCTTGTTGTAAACATCTCGGCAGTCACGGACAGCAATAAATATGTCAGACACTACAAGAATGCCTCCCTTGGCCCAACTGTCCTGGTTCAAATTCCATGAGAATGTAAACAAGCCACAGCCACTCACTACCAGCTAATGTGTATCATACCCCTTTTATAGTGAGAGTTACCCCGGATCAGGTCCGGACCTGATCCGGGGTAACTCTCACTATAAAAGGTCGAAAAATATTTAGCCCGAGCTCAAGTTAGTCCTAGCTGAGAGGAGGGTCAGGTCCGCATCAGGTCCGGATCAGACCCGAGCTAACGTCACTATAAAAGGTCTCTCGACTTAGCGCGGACTAAAATCAGTGACCCATGAACTGGAAGTGCGGACTGTGCGGTATATGTATGCCGCTTCCGTTTCCGGGTTACCCACGTACAAGCGCAAAGCACGCTATAGCTGTAAACATTCGCGCCTCCTCACGCTAGCTCTGTGTATGCCGTGTACTCTTTCAGCCGAGATAAAAAAAAAAAAAAGAAGAAGGAAAATCCGCACGTAAAGCATGTCGAAAGATGATAAAACATCGAGAGGAAAGAAGTGGGAGAGCGATGAGGAGCTATTCATGCTCCAACTTTGCGCGAGTCGAGTAATACAAAAACCAAACAGCCAAACGGCAGGCACCGGAAAATACGCTCATTTTATTTTCAGCGAGGTAGTCGTGACCTTCACTTGACCTCTCGAACCGCGGAAAACGTCTCCTTTTCAAACTGCGATATCTTCATGAATATACCATATTTTAGTGCGCTTTCTTTTGTAACTGTATGTTGGAGGTCGAATTTTACCAAGTATGAAAAAACATTTCATTAAAACAGGCAGACAAATATTGCAAATTCGAGATAAATATGTGGTTCTAAGTTCTAACACAAATTAAAAAAATTAAAATAAACTCTATATTCCAATGTCAATCGCTTTTGAGCCCTTAACATTTAGAGATCAACTGAAGCGGAATTTATTGTACTTTATGGAGATACCATTATTTTTCAACCTCCCCCCATAGAAGGGTCAGGATCCAGCAAAACATCAACCATGTTCAAATCCAAAATGAGCGAGATATGACGAAGTTGTGAACGATCCTAACCAGCCAATCATAGTCCACGATAATAACGAAATTCTACCGGCGATCCAAGGGTCGCGGACTATGATTGACTGGTTAGGATCGCTCACAACTTCGTCATATCTCGCTCATTTTGGATTTGAACATGGTTGATGTTTTGCTGGATCCTGACCCTTCTATGGGGGGAGGTTGAAAAATAATGGTATCTCCATAAAGTACAATAAATTCCGCTTCAGATGATCTCTAAATGTTAAGGCTCAAAAGCGATTGACATTGGAATATAGAGTTTATTTTAATTTTTTAAATTTTTATTAGAACCACATATTTATCTCGAATTTGCAATATTTTTCTGCCTGTTTTAATGAAATGTCTTTTCACCCTTGGTAAATGTCGACCTCCAACATACAGTTACAAAAGAAAGTGTACAAAAATATGATATATTCATGGAGATATCGCAGTTTGAAAAGGAGACCTTTTTCGCGGTTCGACAGGTTAAGTGAAGGTCACGACTACCGAGCTGAAAATAAAACCGTGTGTTTTCTGCTGCCTGCGGACGAATATCGGTTGCGAAGTCCGTATGATTTCTGAAAATTCGCGTCACTTTGAAGACGAATAGCTCAAATGTTTTATTTTTGAGACCAAACAAAACTGGAATCAAATTCTCCGCTGGAGTACCGGCTTTCCAAAGCTGTAACTGGTATTGCCGTTCAATTTGTAGAAGGGTCAGGATCCAGCAAAGTCTGGGAGCTTACATATATCGGTTGCGAAGTCCGTACGATTTCTGAAATCTCGCGTCACTTTGAAGACGAATAGCTCAAATGTTTTATTTTTGAGCCCAAACAATATTGGAATCAGAAAATCCGCTGAAGTATTGGCTTTTTAGAGCCGTAACTGTCGTTGCCGTACAATCCATAGAAGGGTCAGCATCCAGCAAGGTCTGAGAGCTTACATATTTCAAAAAAAAATTGAGGCCTGCTTTTGAAGGCAAATAACATAAAAACTCCTTTGCGGATTTCGAAAAAAACTAAAAATATTTATTAAGAAACATATAATCTCAATCCCTGTCTAAAAAAAATCCTGATCAGTATGCTTACAGAAGACCCCAGCAAAGGATCTCGCGAGCATGTCGAATTCCTTCATAATCTAGGTGCAGCAAAATCTGCGCGTGAGATTTCGCGAGACGAAAAATAAAACGCTCACGATTTCTATAGAACGAGCGAGCGCTGCCGATTGACTGCAAAAGTGAAACACGAGGATCGGTACACGATGAACTTCACACGAGAACACACGGAGCTATACGCTAGCACGTGCGCATGCGAGTGCACGTATACAATTTTTGCACTCGCGGGAAGCACAGTTGAGATGGGGCGCGCTCGCGGGAAGGACGGCTGATGGGGCAGTACGTTACCACGGCAACTAGTGCGGTCTCGCTCCCGTCATGGGTGGTCGAAAAAAGCAGTATAAAAGGACTTACCCCGAGCTAAAGTTACCCCGCTTCTGAAGCGGGGTAAGTCTGAGCGCACTATAAAAAGGGCATCAGTGTTTGGGGGCATTGCACAGCGCACAGGCTTCCCGTACCTTGTAAGCATGTACATGTCGGCATGCGCTGGCATGAATGGTCGGTGCATGCCAGTCTCTGTTTAGGCGGCTCTTCTCCGGCTTAGCAAGTTGCTGTCCTTTTCATGCAATGAAAGAAGCCAATGACAGACAGCTACATGTACATGTATGTATTCACCACTCCACTCTCCACTGTATTATGACTTGCTGGCAGTAAACAATGGGTATTTGCTTAAGCCATCTCAGGAGCTATTCCTCTTGTTCTTGATGCAGTTGTCATCCAACGGAGCGTAGCTGGGAAGAAAGGTTTGTCCTCGGGAGTCCAGGTCTTGGGTTCTTGTGATCCATTGATCGTTCCATGTATACATGAAGCAGACCCCATTCAGCACACACAGGTTACAAAGCTTATCAATACCTCCCAGTACTATACTCTCTTGTTTGCGACTGCTATTATCCTGTCAGCATCAATGAAAGTTCCTTCAATCCTCAACATGCGATCAATCACAAAGACATGCCACTGCACCTACTACATATACATGTACAGCCAATATGTACACACAAGATGTATGTACTGTCATTGAATACATGCACAGCAGTCAGCTTGCTCTCTCTGTCACAGCGTTACTAGTACGCTGCATCCATTTGCAGTTACTACATGCACTAGCAGTGTCTTCACAGGTTAAAGGGAAAGTCTACCCTGAAGTAAAGTTGGTTTCAGTAAAAGAGGAAACATGATAGAAAGTTATTAATAAATGTTTGATGAAAATCCAACGGATAAAAAAGTTACAATTTGTTTTAGTTTTGATTATGTGACGTCACATGCACGATGCTGTCCCATATGTTTTTGTTTAAATCGTCCATTTTCTCAAAAGGATATGCATAATTTTACCTCTGCATTTGACACATCATTAGACATACATTCTCACACTCATACCTCTATGAAAAAAAATCCATCATGAAAAATAATAAAAACAATTATGGAATCATAAAGCACACAACATATGAAAGAGCACCTTGCATGTGACGTCGCAAAATTTAAATATTAAAACATCATAACTTTCTTATCCTTTTAAAGGTTTTTCGTCAAACCTTCACTGCTATGTTTTATTCAGATTTCTGGTTTTATTAAAACCAACTTAAAGACCACAGTGCATGCATTCAATGGGAGTGATGCCCTCATAGCGCCCTGACAGGAATAATACAATTAAGAATGTTGACTAGGATTGGTGCATTTCAAACGTAAACAAGAATGGTTTAACATTCTTCCTGAAAATGTTAGTGAAGCTATGACCAAGATTTCATATACGTTATCGTTAGGGTATACTGCTAATTCCTGCAGAGTTTTATGATTTTTGAAAATGGGAAACCCTGCCTTTAAAAACAATTTCAGTTTTTAAGTTCAGGGTGGTGGGGCATCAATCGCCCTCAGCCCACGTATCTAATTTCTACTGGGTGGTATGGTAAGTAAAGCGTACTGTATCTAGATCAAAATGATTATGAAATTATGTATTGTTAGCAAGTACACATGAGTGTCGATGTACTAAACGGGCTCTCGACAGGACAGGATTAGTTTTAGATGAGGTACAAAGATTCATTGGTGAAGAAAGGGCAGACTTGCAAAGGATGGGGAGCAATGTCGCACATTTTGGGGGGCTACAAAAAGGAGAAGCGTGGCGTTCATATGGCATGGAAGTATGACTGGTCAAAGCCATGCATGTACAAGGAACATGTATGCAGAGTGTGCATGTGCATTGCTATCTCAGCATGAGAGGCTGATGGAGTGTTGACCCAATACTACGGTTATGATCTAATAATCTCTAAACCTGATTAGCAGACCATTCTGCCTGTACATGTTTAGTTCTCAAATGAAATGTTACTATTGGCCATAAACGTAAGCATAGCCAAGTCTTCTCATCCATCTTGATTGCAGGTGGTGTGAATACCAATGTGCACAGTTTCTTCGCAACAAACTA
Source organism: Arbacia lixula (assembly GCA_963669155.1). Taxonomy (NCBI): domain Eukaryota; kingdom Metazoa; phylum Echinodermata; class Echinoidea; order Arbacioida; family Arbaciidae; genus Arbacia; species Arbacia lixula. The sequence goes on along the minus strand of OZ022578.1, from coordinate 3,766,199 downwards.
CATCTGTGTGCAAACAGCACAAAATGGCGCATGCACATCTGTCCTTTCTGCGCCAACTAGTCTCTTTTTAACAATGAGAAAAACCAACCCTGGTAAGAGTGAGTTTATGTCCTGTAAGTGTAAGTCTTCTACTGGCACTGATTTTGTTAAAATTCACATTTATAAAATGCGCATTCAAAGAAGTAATATGTACTTCCAAATAAAGATAATTCTATTCATAATTAGATTGGGTTGATTTTCAACAGAATATTGCATGAAACAAAGAACAATTCAATTAGGATGTTCCTCCGAAGCACAAAAATGGACAAAATAGATGAAAAAGATAAAACAGACAGGCACTAACTTTGTACAAGCGGGAATCCCACAGAAATATCTATAGATTTTCACAGTGAAGTGCTGGAGGTGTCCGTCTGTCTAAGGAAATTAAAACTTTCAAAAGCCTTCAGCAGTTATCGATTGCCATGGCGTTGAAATAAAACAACTACTGGGGTATTGATTCACCTCCTCTCATAGGGACTGCTCCTGTTATCAAGTCATGTTGCTCTGTTCTCAACTGCTTGTGCAGCCTACACACATTGAACAGGGACGGGAGAGTGTCTATTCCACCTCCCTACATTACAAATATGGACACAAGACTGATCATCCATACACAGGAAATCAACAGTAACATAGAGTAAAGCGCATCATGTCAAGGTTTGTTTTTACATTACATTCTATGATAATGAAAGACCACTGAAGGCATGTACTGCCAGGGATTTCACCTGTGTTAATTCACGTGGGACGATTGCTATATTTGTGTACAAATCATCCCTTTCTTTGTGAAACCTTTTTTCCATTTAGCAATCCTGGTGAAGGGCCTGTACATCGTATTAACAATTGAAGTCCTCATACACATGGGGCCATATTCATGAAAGCTTATTAGCCTAGTTACTTACTAAAACTGCATGCAACTGAACGCACTTTACTAACTAACTAGGCTTAGTAAGGTTTCATGAATATGGCCCCTGAACATCAGTTGCATACATGTACAATTTCCATGAGTAGGATTGCTGTACTGAAGCAAGCTAGTCACACACTTCAGGTGTAGTATGAATAATACCCGAGTTGCACTCCAATCCATATCGCAGCAGAGTGATCTCAAGTTGTTGCCATGACATCCTGAAAGTCCAAATGTCAACATGTTACATGCCTACCTTATCTGTTTTGCACTGCCTCGTACAGTTTGCCCGACATCCTAACAATCCGCTCATTTTTTCATGCATGCTTGCATAGAGCAACATTTCCCCACACTAAATTAATGAGAACATTCAAGACTAAAACGCATGAATTTCAAAGGAAGTCTCCTGTACTGTTCCCTCCCTTGTACTGCTACATGTAATCAATCAGTGATTACTGGATCCAAGTACATTTCTACAATGTGTATTCATTACATTTCAATCATCAAGGTTCTTCATATATCTGTCTGAATGTACCTATACAGACATTATCTGTCTGCATGTACCTCGCATTTACTCGACATATTACATAATAGCTTTGAGCTGGCACTGCAACAAAACCTCTTCAAAGAAACGAAGTGCACAAAAGGCCTAGCACATTTGTGAAGAGTTCAGTGGAACTCGGCCGCCCTTGCATGAACGCTCTGTCAGAGATAGCTGACCCTAATGAAAGGTTGCATGCCAAGAGATGCAGATCAGTACGAGTTTCTGCCAAAGTATTGACATTTGAAGTTGGGCCACTCCTGAAATCAGCAACACCTACATGACAGGCAAAATCACATACAGTAAACACCTTTTAATCATGTTTGTAAAATACAGTTTGGTTTGTACAAGTGCATCATCCATCAACAGCTAGCTCACTTTGTACTTCACCACAGTGACAAACAATGAACTTTTGAATAGAAATATCCACTTGAGTAAGACAAATATTGTAGTTCTTGCTATCCCATGTATGTATTTACATGTACAGCTGTTTGACTCCCATCACTGGCGAGTTCTTCTTGGGGGAACTTGCATATTAAATGTTTTGCCACGAATGGTCCTTTCACATGTTCATTTCTCATGCAGCAGCGGAATAGTTAATCCCCATGTGTTCATTGACAGTGGTTTCTACAAACACACACACTTATCAGGTAAGCCAATAAAAGACCAAAAGTTTGTCCCTGATATATAGTTTTATATATTGTAAGTGAATATTGGCAAGACACGATAGTGAGAACTACTGTAATGGCCTTCACAGCCTCGTTCTAAGGTTACCAATATCATCAATTTTAAAGCTTCACTTTGTTCACTCTCACATTTGTCATCCAATTTTGCTTTAACTTGTACTAATAGAGTTGCTTCTCTGATTTCTTTTCTTTTATCCAATGTAGAAACCAACTTTCTGCTAGAATGAACAACCCCTTAGAGAGGAGAGTATAGAGTTCATACGGAGAAAAATATTATTTTTTTTTTTTAAACAAAAAAATGTATGCAAGATATGTACACTGTATGCATAGTGTGTAGAGAAATGTAGCAAAAAAGCCTGATCACACTCCTTCATGGACATATACCAATGTTTATTTGTAATACCTGTAGGATCTTTTACAGTTTACACTGTTTTCTTATACTTTAGGGAATAAAACGTTCCGTTCAATTCAAATTGATTTTCAAAACATCAAAAAGTGTGGGCAATGCCATATCTGCGACACTGAATTCACCTGTATGGGTCTCTATACACACAAATGGGTGACCCCCCTCTGTGAATGATGCACAACCACAGTGATATCAACACATTGCACAAGTATATTCTGCAGTGTGAATGATGCACAACCACAGTGATATCAACACATTGCACAAGTATTATTCTGCAGTGTGAACGCACCCCCGCTACTTTGGCAGTCCTCCCCTGACCCCTGTCTGCCTGTGGGGTACAACAATGCAGAGAATGTCACTTATGCACCCAAGGTGAAGGCTAGCCCTCCAATTCCAGTCAAATATGTTTGGCTTGGGCAGATATCAGATTGGAGACTGGCGTTGCAAATGGCTATCCAAACTCCAAAATGCCTTTCGGTTTTCAATTTCCCCTAATGAAATTAGACTTGATCAGGGGGCTGTGTTTTTGGACTGGACTGGGGAGAGGGAGCAGTATTGATGTTGTTATCAATATGAAGAGAGATCACCAGTTCTACTTGTAGGTCTATTATCACTCTCAGTGTATTTGTTTAAAAGGACAGGTGCATGTACGAATGTTTGGGTTGTTAATATGATAAATAGAACCATGAAAACACTGGAGGCGTATGTATGTACGTCTAGATATTGGAAGGGGGAGGGGTTATGGAGTTAATGTTCCTACAGTGATTCTAAAACATGAGAAACTTTTGACCTTTGAAAAGGACATGTTTCCTGAGAGGTGTTTCACCAAGCTGTTCTTTAGCTAAGAATGACTTTACGCACGACTGGTCACCCTTCCTGGCACTCAATGAGATCAGATTTGAACTAAGTTTAGCTGATGAGAATCAAAATCATTGAGAATCTGATTTAGCACAAGAAATGGTCACCAGTCGTGCATAAAGACATTCTTAGCTTAAGAATAGCTTGGTGACCCCCCCCCCCCCCCCCCCTGGAATGATAATGAAAATGAAGCTCTCCTTTGCACATGCACATATGTTTCAAAGGTTTGTCTCCATCGTGTTCATGTTTCAGGGGAAGTTGAATCTATTTGAAAACTTTGAAATTGAGTGGGTTACCACATTATTCCAAACTATTCTGAAATGCAAATGAAAAACAAACATGATCAGGGCTAGATCTGTACCCTCCAACATAATGCTCAGAAGTTGTGCTGCCTTCTATTTATAATACTATTTAGTAGATTGTTAGACACTGCTTTGACATTTACTGACATTGCTGCTGTTCAATTCAAGTTATCTGAAAACCACTGTCAAGGGTCAGACTAGACACTAATTCATGGTTTTGTGTAGCATGGAGTACATGCAGCTATCCAATTGCCTTTCATGTTGTACATAATACGACAGAAACTGCTTCAAGACTAACAAACATCACAAAATAAATACAGCATGGTTGGGGTATGAATGTGTAACCTTTCACTTGATAAGAGTCCAAACTAAATTTAGCCGTCCAGATGCCAGAAATAGGCCTGCTTCTCTCACCTTCAAGCATTTTCTTTCACAGAAATAAACTCCTGTGCCCTCCCCACCACTTAAACCATTAGAGATTCAACTTGAACATCCGACATTTAGAAAGGGAGCTGATGAAGTCACATCACCATGGAAACAAAGCTGCAGTGAGGATTTTTTCCCTCCACAAAGGGGATGGGACGGACGCACATGAGATGTAGTCTTCTCTCTCTCGTCTGTCCACACCCGGCATTGAGAAGAGAGAGAGAGAGAGAGCATGCGTGGCCTCACAACAGCGTACTCTGTGTGCTCAATTTTGGAATGATGATGAGAAGATGACATAAATGTGAGGCAATATTCACATAATACACATATACAATACCACACCCATACAATCACTTAGAACTCAGTGTGTACAACTACCAAAGCAGTGTTCATTAGTTTGTGAAGAAGGCTGGAAATGCCAAGGTTGTTGTGTCGCTATTTTCAATAAAAACACATTTTCAAAAGAAAAATAAGAAGACAGAATGTAGGTTATACATCTCAGTGTATGCCTGAATATGGAAAAGGACTCAGTAAGTACGAGTTGCATTTTTTTCCTTTACACTATACACATGTCATATAGAATAACAAGTAAAAGTTGAGGAATGATGCAATAAATTACATTGGCCTATTAGGTCACAAATTTGTTAAATCATCTTCTTTGAATACAAAAATTATTGTCAACAGAGTGAGCACATCTTTCTTTAAATACATTGAATTATCTATTTCTGATTTCTGCAGAGTTTGATGACTTTTGCAAATGGGCTGCCTTGTCTTGAATGTCTCTCATTCACTCACTCTGAAACTCTCTCTCTCTCTCTCTCTCTCTTTCTCTCTCTCTCTCTCTCCCTGTCTCACTCTCTCTCTCTCTTCTTCTTTCTTTCTGTCTCTCTCTGTCTCTCTCTCTGTCTCTCTCTCTCTCTCTCTGCTGTTTCTTCTGTTTACAGCCATCATTCATACAAATGTATTAACGTGAGAGGCCTACAGCACACGCCTCTCCCTGTCTCACTCTCTCTCTCTCTTCTTCTTTCTTTCTGTCTCTCTCTGTCTCTCTCTCTGTCTCTCTCTCTCTCTCTCTGCTGTTTCTTCTGTTTACAGCCATCATTCATACAAATGTATTAACGTGAGAGGCCTACAGCACACGCAGCGCCTGGTTTCTACGTCACTAGCCACATGACTGACCACCCGTAACATGCATGCATGTACACGGACATGTACTGCATAACAAGACTGATGCGCAAGTGAGGAGCACACGCAAATTAAATTCAGGGGAAAGACACGTCGTGCAGCGATGTCGATGACACAGCTCGTGATCCAGTCCTGGCATAATTTGATTGGACGAGCTACTGATATCCAAGCAAAGATGAGGGCAGCAAGGCCAGTTTATAGAAGACTCTTGATTTTGATCACACAATCCAGACTCCCACTTGAGAAGATCTTCATATGATTCTTTTGTCATGAAGCATTCAAAGCAACCCATTATTTTGTATGGACACTCACTGTTTCATTTTTTCCTTTATTGATAAGGTTGTTGTGTTGTACTGTTCATACTGTTTATATTGTACTGTACAGTATTTTAATGTTCTTCATTTTTGTAGTAGCAGTAGTTGGTTATAATCCTACACGTACATGTACACTGCACTTTCGTACAATGACATTACAACTACATGTACACATACCACTAGCATATTGTTCCCTTCTTCATATGAATCTACACAACCTTAACTTCTGAGAAGCAGAACAATGTACTTAATTGGGCTGGTAGGCATGTAAAGATGTAATTTTGTAGACATGTTCATATTCAATTCCCCACTCAGAGTGACATTTTGTTTAGAATGGGTCAAATCAATCTAAATGACAACCTTGTAAACCAAAAAAAGCTTTGGTATCCCCCCTTTAAAAAGCGTTGTGAGTTTGTCAGATGACAACTCTAATTAACCTGAGGCAAAGTACACAGTTTGGCGTGGCTCAAACAGGAACCGAATATATCATGCCCCTGAACATCCCCCGGAATATAATTATTCTGAGGTCATTTTAGCTCCCAAATCAGTCTTAGTTACAATGCATCATCTCCTTGGTTAGTGAAGTTACACGCAAGCTGCTTCGGACTAAATAGCAACAATTAGCCTTTCGCATGTATCAAATATAAAGAATATCAAAGGGAAACACACATGGTTCACACAACACAGGTCTTATGTTTTAAATCTGCAGATATTTGTACCTATTTAGCAGTACGATGAATGAGAATACAAAAGACATATGAGCAAAATTAGAGATTTGGAGAACCATATCATATTTAAATCTTATCTGGACTTTCTAATGAGACACACACAACATGTGCAAGTACTGTATGTTAGCGCAGTACAAAGGACAAAGACGGGCATGCAAATTACTTTGCATGCAGGCAATCTCGTTACATTTACATTGCAACTCTCTAGAACAACTAGAGTTAAGAGGCTAGTGATTGTATTCTTTAATGACCACTTTCTTCTCTTTAGTCTTATATTCATCATATCTCCACTCATCTGCTTCTTCATTTGAAATGTTTTCATCAAAGTAGGCTTCTCGCCCCTTCTAGAGGGTGTCCAGTCGTGTTGTTGTTCAAAAACACTACTTCCGCCCAGTTGGTACTTGAACTATGCTGAAATACTGACCAGTATCTCATGACAAAGTCCTGGAAATAGGTGTTCTTGCTGTAGTTGTAAAGCATGAAGATGCAAATTTATATTTTCCTCATTACACTTCTGGAAAAGAGTATTGTTATGAATGTCCCAGTAGATATAGATTGCACACTCAATGAACATATGTGCATGTAAATTCAAAAAGTGTGACTTTTTCACTCACAAAATACTTTTAAAAAATCCTGTTCTTTGCATTTTTATGTACACAAAAAAATTATATGAAACATAAATTCCATGGACATTTCTCTTCACGATCTGATAAAAGCATTCAGAGAATTCTGAATAGACTTGTAAATTTGGTATTCAAACAATCAAATATGAGACGGTATTTTTTTGTACCTGTTTGTACGGCTCTCGTGGTAGTGTGATAATGAAATCACAAATATGTAATGACACCCTCAACCCATATGTGCCACCATGCATTAACTCTAAACCCACAACAGAATTTGATTTTCTTCCTTTCTGCTATCTTTCATGCATGTCCATATAGAATGCCACAAACAATGCTGATGGCTCGATCTGCATCATACAAGATAGAGAATTGCGTTATTTATTCTCGATACACTCTATTGCTGACCTCGAACTATAAGTCTTACTTCTTCTAACTTTATTTCTACATGTTTGTGAAGCGAGTCAGTCAAGTCTATCTTTGTGGTTATCACAGATTGTACCATGTTTAAAATATGTATTATGAAGGGCAAAAGAGAACATTTCTTACTCTTCATATGTTCTTCTATGTGTACTGTAGCCTAGGATAAAGGCTGTGGAGTGTGTAGACACAACTCTCTTACCAGTAGACACAGCATTTAATCCTACAATCTCTCCAGCCACAGCAGGACTGAGAGCATACAGACTAACAGGGGAAAAAATACATGGAGGTTTGGGGTGATTTTACCCCAAAATTGCTTAAAAGAGCCCCCCCCCCCCCCCTCCCCAATTCCCATAGACATAATGTAAAATTGTAGCCAAATTGGCCAATGTGCTCAAAAAGGATTCCCTGAAAATTTTGAATTAATTTTTTCCCTGGAAACTATGGCGTGGTTAAAGAAGCACACTGAAAGAAGCCAACGCGCTGTCTAGAACCTATGCTGGAGGTATCGGTGTGATGATCTGAATAAGAGTGCACTAGGGATTGACGCAAGTTATAGGTCTGGAATCGAGACTACATTTTATGCTACGTTGAACCCTTCACACTGCAGTTCATGGATGTACAAAGCCGTGAACCCGGTTGAAAGACTCCAAAGAGACTAAACTGGCACAGACAAAAGAACTGTATAGGTATAAAGGCCTGAAGAACTGTATGAATGGGTACAAACTATAATAGAATACCATGTACCAGTCACTAATATGATGGAGGAGCTCTACGTTTTTTATTTATCCAAATACAGCATATTTTTGTATTTGTTTCCTTTTACAATCTATCCGGTATGTAGTGCACCTACATGTAGATTGAGTGATCATTCATGCATATGATATGTGACCTATTAAAATGACGAGGTCACCTCCCCGTGTGCTGTAATAAACAGAAAAAGAAACTCTGCATTGCAACCTCCTATAGTCAATAATGTACATGGAGTATTTTCATTTAAACAAGAAATATGAACATATGATGACATATCAAAATCTAGAAATGAATACTAGAGTGTAATGCACAATGTGCATGCAGTTTTGCAAGGCACATCCCGCCTGCCTGCTTCTGCGCAGAGTCACTGCCAAACCCTTCAATTGTCTCGGCAAGGGCAGGAAATTTCCCCCTTCCTACGAGGCTCATCCGGTCAACCACATGACCCAGCTCTTCTCTCTCTCCTCCTCTCTCTCCTCCTCTCTCCACCGAGCTGTGGCAGTTTTTTCCTGTCCACTCACTCACCCACCGTTTCCATGGTGATTAATCATCCCACTTTGGTTAAAAACTGGCCTGCTCATCATATGGGGCACCCCAACAAAGGAAAACATTCGGATGAGCAGTCAGTTAGTACTTCATATGAAAAAGCTCACCTATAGACCTCTTGCAAACATTTATTGTATAGATTAAATATCAATCAAAATTTGCACAAATGTCCACATACTATTTTCTTTTTACATACAAGTCATAAGACTTGCTCTTTTTAGAAACCATACCCCTCACTTTGAGAAACTAGGGAACTTACAAGTCATGGAAAGAAAAATAACAGGATGACTCCTGTAACTTAAGCCTGCAGATATCAAGACCTATCATAAATGTATGATCAAACAGCTAAGTCCCTTCGCCCGAAACGGCGAATCCACTACATGTACATTATTATCCATTATCGGAGTATATTCGGTGATGCGTAAATAATTCGATGCGAACGGCTCGCATTGAGCCGTTAGATCGTATTCTCCTTCCAGGCTGCCTGTACTATTCGAAATTGAAAACTATGTGTGCGCGCTGCGAGTTTGAAGCCGAAGTCCCTATCACAACACGACTGAAATGCTTGCAGCAAGCCTCACATACAAAATAGGAATGGTGCCGCTTTTGGGCTGCTTTCAGAAACCACGGGTTTTCCTCGATAAACTCACTTTTGCTTGGAGCGGGCAATTTAGATAGAGCTACGAAGTTCGACTGCAAGCAAGCGGCGCAAGCGGAGCTGACAGAGACAGCAACCCGGCGCTCCTTGGTAGCTGTTCCTTTGGATTCCGCTGCAGATGTGTTTTCCTCAACTGTGTACGTGCAGACTCTGTGCGATCGATTGCAGCACTTGTTCACTGAAGAATATTTCCGTTTCCCATCAACTGATGTTTTCATGTTACGAAAACATCATAAAATAATGGATCATATTTCCAATAGGACTGGAGCTAAAGCGATAATACAAAGAAAACTGAATAACCGCTAACGATCAAGTAGGATTGCGATGCTAGCTTGGGTGAGTGCGCTGGTGTGCATAGCGCATGCATTAACCGCTACGGTAAATGCGTATGTGTATTGTACGTGTTTGACGAATAATAATCCCGACGTATTGAATTAGGCTATCTGCATCACAATTTGAAAATTGAATGCTCGGGTACGGATTCATTTTGCCAATAACAAAAGTTCCACCGGATAGATCATCTTTTAATTTTTCGTGATGAAACCTTAATACTGTTTAGTTAACATAATTCCTTTACACGATAATCTAACCGGTGGCATTTTTAATATGATTTTTTCAAATCATTTATTTGGTTAACGGTAGCGGTTTGCCATTAACTTTGCACGTGTAGGCGAAAGTAGGTGAACCGAGGGAGGCTCGATGATTGCGACATATTCTCCATTTTCGGAGAACTTGTTCATTCTCCGATAACGGAGAAGGGCTCTGACTGTCAAATGGGTCATAAAGTCATGTAAAGTATGTGTTTTCTAATGCACTTTTGTTTTCCTGAAATTATGTCTTTTAAATAACAAGCTTTTGTAGTGTGTACAATATAACCTTATGGGTGATTTATGCTGCCTTCACATATGCAGCCCAAAGTGAAATGAAATAAAACACTGTAACCCAACACCAAAAAAAACATTTTGAAATACTGGTAGACTTAGTAGACAATCACACATTTTAAAACATTAACTGAATTCAGAACAAATATTTCTCAATCTTGAATTTTTAGTACAAGATTGATGTTTATTTTTTTTAAACTCCTTCCTTTGGATGTTGTTTTTCTTCTAGACAACAAACAGAATATTTTAGAATTGATATTGAATGTCATTCACTCCTTAAAAGAATGTCTGCCCATTTCATTTTTGGGGTACAAACGTACTTCAGGTGAATAGGCAAGCACTTGAAATCCAGAACTTCGGTCTCATCTTTTGTTTATGTTTATTCTTTGTACTGTATACATGTATCAGGCAGTTAAAAGGGGGGACAAGAAGACTGTATCAATGTGTGCACTGTGTCAGGTAAAGGATGCCAGGTCTACGATCGAGCGGAAACCACTGGTCTTACCCAGACTACCGAAAACCGGACAGGACATTAGCGGATTGCTGGGGGATTTAGCGCCGCTTTCTCTCCCAGATCGGGGGAGGATTGAGACTAGAATCCTGTCAAAGTCAATTTGGTATTAAACCCCCACATTAGATTCAATGAATCTCTACTACTGTAGGCCAGTCACCTGCATCGCAGCTCCGCCCATAGTCTCCTGAGCCGCATCATGGTTGGTGTCCCCTTAGGGATATCTTGGAGAATGAACAGCACATTGAACGCTTTTTGCTCGGCTGTTGAAGATAAGGACATGTACGTGAAAGCCTGCATTACTGCGCACCATTTAAGATACAGTGTAGCCTTGCAAGCCTAGCTGTCAGGTTTTTTTTTAAATTTAAATTTAAATATACATTGTACATGTATAAAGCTAGAAACAAGAACTGGTGGTCAAAATGCACATGGTATAGTATTAGAGGAATCCACTGCAATTCTATTTCAGGCACAAGGCATATCAGTTTGGGAATTGAGGTAGGGATGCTACAGGCCACAAGGTACATCGAAAATATATTGTGTCATGAGGGGAATAAATATATTACATAAAGTTACCTTTGTGCTGCTTGCACATTGTGAAATACCTTGTACATAGACCTAAACCGTACAATGGAAGTGTAAGAATATTCCCACAGCTTCAGCTTTTCAAGTTCCAGCACAAATTTTACGAAAAAGTGCAACTGAAACATATTGCGTTGAACCCTTAAGACGGTTTGCACTATACGGACACGTACACTTTATATTTTACACCATGCTTTCCATGGAACAGCACAAAAAAGTCCAGTCTCTGATATATGTACAAAGTCCAACAACAATCAGAGTCACATGCTCTGCTACTGGTGTCAGGACATTGCAAAGTCCATGATAACATGAACATGTGGGCCAATGTACATTGTACATGTAAAGAATACTCTGACCTGTTCACAGCTTAATTTATTCTCCTATTGAGCTTTTGTGATACAGCATGTGGAATATTTCTCACTGGTCCACTAACCCTTTATGATGCATGTACCAGTAGTTAAAATATTGCAATGCTCACAGTAAAATTTTGAACCACACATGTTTTAATCATATTTCAGGTTTATATGTGCTGTACACGCACAAAGTATAGCGATGGTGACATGTTCAAATAAGCCATACGAGTGGTGCGATTAGAGAACCACATGCCAGAGTGCAATGCATGAGGCGCAAGATGTATGACTTTTTTTTGCGGACGCAGTGTATAAGATTCCCTTATGCAGATTTATAACTACTAAATATTACCCTGCAAAAAAGCCGCAAAATAAGCAGGAAAAAGGAGGAAGCAAATACCAGATTATTTGAGTGATTTCCATCCATATATGCAGCTATCGGTAATGCATTGGCAAAATTGCTGCAAATGTTGCGCTCATTTTGCGGATAGGTGATGTAGGATTAATCATTTCAAGATAGCAATTGGGGGGGGGGGGGGATAAACAATTAGAAATGGTGTAAAAACCTATAATCTACTTTGTAGCAAAATTTCTTATAATTATGCGGGAATGTGAAGTGCTTTTGAACCTATCTTCAATTTGAGATACAAATATGTGTACTGTACAATGCACATTTCCCAGCACATGTGCAAAACATAAGTACGTAGTCACCTTGCATGTTACAAAATATTATGTCATTCATTCTACTGCACTAGGTTTATTTTGCACATCAATATTACCGACAACAATAAATGTGTACGCAGCACAAACCGTGCGCCATCTTTATACAATGGGCAACCGAGCCAGCAGCAGACGTTGCAGTGAGCAGCAGGGACGTTATAGAAGGCAGCGCGGCACGGCTCAGGGGGTGAGCAGGAAACGCAATGCCAGGCTGTCTTCCTGTAGAGGCAAGACATGCCCAGCTCTTCAATACTCCATGGACGTGAATTAGCAAGACAGGCCTTCCTGCGTGTGGCTAGGGAAAATCCAAACCACAAGTTGCTGCTATGGTACGGGGAGTGTGTAGCCTACACCCAGCACACATGACCTTTCTTTTCTTTAAGATCGGCAGCTTTGCTTGTGTCATTCCCAGTTCTTTAATGCCCTAGTCATTTTTTTTTCTCCTTCTAAAAGAATTTAACGAGTAAGCAGGGTACACCTACATGTGTCATGCGAGCATATTTTCACTAGCAATGCACCCAAATCAAATCCTGTAAAACTGGTAATTTTTGCATGGCATGTACATAACGTTAACTCGACCTGACCCTCCTCCCAGCCAGCACTAACTTAAGCTCGGGCTAAATATTTTTCGACCTTTTATAGTGAGAGTTACCCCGCATCAGGTCCGGACCTGATGCGGGGTAACTCTCACTATAAAAGGGGTATCAGACTACTGTCTAGAGAAGCCACCTGTCTGTAAGAAACATTCAACTTGAATCCATACAAAGCAGTTTGAAGAGTACCGAAGTGTAACATCATTTGAGCATTATTTTCAAGACAACTGGCTCTAAACAATACGGGTAGAACAAGCAGCGGTGATCACAACAGGGACTGTAATTGGAAATGCCAGACACTAGCCCAATAGACAATATCGGACCGCTAAACCTCTCACTGGAGTGAGCTTGTTTAGAGCCAATTGTCTTGACAACATGTTCATATGACACCATTTCGGTACTCTATTGCACCTTGGCTTGGCTGTAGACAGAATTGGAAGATACTTGAATGTCTAGGGCTCAAAATGCTGTATTTGAAGTCAAATTTTGGAAGATAATAGCCTCCCTTCTCCATACTTCATGTATCAAAAAGGAAAGGTGAATCATTTAAAATGTTTCATGATGCGAGGCAACACTGAAAATACATGTAATGCTAATACTAAAAATTAATGAATCAAAGATAAGGTGTAAAAAGACGAAAACAAGAAAATCAATCTTTGCTATTTAACATTCATTTTTCTGAAAGTATCACACATTTCAATACTAGTCAGTACAAATCTGCCAGTTTGTTTTGGGGTGCTACTCACTGCTGCATGAAGTGTGTCTACCTCTACTCCATATTTACCTTGGGATACTGCCTGGTGCCACACACAAACTAGAACTAGAGTAATGCCAAGTACACACATAGCATACTGTATGCTTTGCAGATTAACTGCTAACAGTTATACAAACAGTAGCTTCTCTCTGTGGCCAAGCAGCAGTAAGTCCTGTATAAAAATACTTCCATTGACAAAACTTACTGAGTGATCACCAATAAATTGAAGAACACGGTGAAGGCATACATGTATATATGAGGACTATTTTGGTAAAACTAGTACCGGTATAATTCAAGCTTTCTCTCACTGAGTTTGAAAAAACCAAAGTAACATAATATATTGAAAGGATTTCGCACTTTGAAACAAAAATCCATGCACTATGCGCATCCATGACAATACTAAAATTGCACATAAAATGTCTACGGTTGTTACAATCATTGATCCCATTTATCAAGGTTAGTTTAGTAGTGAGAAAATATTGATTTGAATGACAATTAAAACAACACTTTCATCAGAGAAATTAGGGCATTCCATAAAACTGGATAATGGTACTACTGTATAGTTTGTTTACCATTCAGACACACTGGATTTTTTGGCCTTAATATTTCACATTTTAAAACTGCTTGCTTCATTTTGTAGTAAAGTACATGTTGGACTTGAAACAAATTTAAACACGTCAAGCGATAAAGTCCATGTTAGTGTTTCCAGTTATCACACAGATAATCACATTATCTACCAAGAATTGCTAAAAGTACCACAAAGAAGTACGCAAACAGATTATTACTTATTAACATATTAAGAATTCAAATGCAACTGGAGCAGAACATGTCCATGACCAAAGGTGCATTTAGCCTACATGTATGTGTGATCTACTCTTGAAGAATTTAGAATCATGCACGTAATATACAAATTAACTTTGTTTCTCTGCATACTTTTTGTACATTGTATGGCTCGTGTATAGCTTCATGTTATTAGCATGGCTTCTCGGCTGTTGGACATTTAAAATTAAAAAGCAACATTTGGGACAAGAGCTGATAAGACTACATGTCATCTGCTCCTGATTGTCTGTATTATACTATAAGTGTGAGCTGAGGAGAGCAACAGTTCAGAGTGATTAGTCTACTGCAGCCAGGCCTGTTAAATGTTTAGTTTGAAGGAAAAAATGCCCCTGTCAGCCTGGAAGACAGGCTATGTTCCACAATGTATCCGCATTTATGGGTGCTTCCTCCCCAGAAGGCCGGCAGACAAACCACATCCTCACAAATACTCAGTAGCTCTGCCTTTCTCTGGTCACAACACTGGTTGACATAAGAAGCCGCTGTTAGGTCAGGCAAATAGCCTGGCAAGATTTAGAATTTGTACGGTCAAACCTGTTTTGGGAGACCACATACAGGTTAGCATAAAAAGCGGTCTGTATAAACAGGTGCAAACTGCTCAGAAATCATCTTTTACAGACAGGTGGTCTTTATAGACAATGCATGCTGTGGACAGGTTTGATTGTAGTTGAGTATTTGAAAGTTATACAGAATATCTGCATACACTGTACACAAACAAGTACAGAAACTCACTTGTATCATTAAGTAATTAAACCATTGTACACAAACAGTTCTGTTTGCTGTGCATAACAAATTCTATATTAGATTATGATGCACTCTCTTTCGTAGCTGGGTCAAAACATTACCTTAATGATGTGCAATTTTGCATGTAGTTTACTTTGTGTTTAATTATGAATGATTCATTTCTTCCCTTAGGAGAAATCTTACTATTTGTAACGTAACATAATTCCTTTGACTTGAACAATATGACATTACCAGAAGCAAGTCCTAGCAGAAATGCCCTGAATGCCACTTTAAAATTTGCAAATATTTGCCTTCATGGTCACATGTGCAGAGATATGTAGTACATTCATGGTAATATTGCACACTGAAATCGCAAAGTGCAAGAGAACCCTATTGTATTAAATGTACGTAAACACCCCAAGCCTCATTAATATGTAAGTTTTATTTCCTTGTGATACCTTATCGGAGCATGTATCTCAACGGAAGTAAATGTTCAAACTTCCGGTGCACACACACTACAGTCCCCATACCTTGCACACAATGCAGCCACTTGCCCACTCAATCGAGACTACAGCAATGGGACTCTATATCCTACATCAAGTTTAGCACAAATATGTAATTGGTCTATAATTAGCAAGCCAATAGTGTGAGAATAGCACTTCCACCTTCAATATGTTGTACATGTACCTCCACTTATGGGAATCGATAACGTGAGTGCGTTGCATGAGCAAATTTGGTCGTGGTATACATGTAGGATGTATGTCAATGGAGTTTCAGTTTCTGCGGAAGAAGATACTCCAAGAGAAAGGGGGAAATGGTTGGAAAAGCTGGACTGTCGCATCTTAGTGCTCTGGATTAAGTGCTGTTCCTCCTAAGTTTTCCATACAAGTGGCCTATCACCAGTCTTGATTTCATGTCCTTTAGTATATGTATTTTAGGCAAATGGGCAAATGTTCTTTGGTATGAAAAATGCACATATCTGTGTGAAAATACATCACATTATTAATATGTGATATGTATTGATAATAGCGTGAGTAAATCAGCCTGTGTCATGGAGTCTTTGATACTGTACCATGCGCAACACCAAACCTAGAAAGAGCCCTGCCTTCCATCCTTCACAGGCTGTCAAGGTACACATGTACACCATTCATTCAATCTGTTTGGATTAAGGTCGTGGGGTTTTAGCTTCCATGAAACACACCAACGGCAACAACAAATGCAGCCCTCCCAAAGTAAATAATTAATGAAACAAACTATAGGTTAGTTTCGTACAACCACTATTTAAAGGGCCATGCGAGTCTGATCGTGAGTTGAATTGAATCAAAGCAGACAACACACTACTTCCATACATGTAGGTTTAGAATGGGACTATATGTTGTACATGTATGTGATGTTGGGTGTGTATTTTTGTTTATGCATGGCACAGCGACACTCTACACAGGAATAGTCAATGTAGTACGTCACTGAAATCCCATGGAGTTGCCCATGAAGGTTGATGGAGTGAACGGGATTATGTGCTACATTTAGTAATTTCAATTTTCAAACACACAAACATCCTTATACAGATAATGTGTCTGATTTTTCCTTACATTTTTAAAAAATTTCTTTACCTGATTCTATTTTTTCTTTCATTCAAGCACAATCATTTTGGGGTAACATTGATCTTCAAGTGCCAAACTCTTTCTTGTCTTTTTACCCAGACATTGCACAAACATAACAACTCCCAAGAATTACAAGTTACAGTTTGAACGCATATAGAATTATTTTAAACATGTCCATGTACAGGCACATGCATAAATGTAAATTGTAAATTAAAATGAACAAAAGACTTTCGTGATCCTGGTAAACAATATAATTTTGCCTTTTTTCCTTGATAATTTTTTAAGTCATAGTTTGCCCTTCATGACATTATTATTATTACATGACTATTACAAGAGACTTTTGATGCCTTTATGCATGGGTATTGGAAATTGTGTGTTCTTAAAAACAGGATGTAGCAAGAATCATTTCTTTCTTGAACTTCCACCTGCACCACGTGCACATAAAAATTTACATAAGCAGTGCACGAATAACATTATAATGTATCAAATTAAGGTTTGGCCAATAAAACATTGTGCTAGTACTGCCATCCAGTTTCAGTTTCCTTACCCTATCAAAGGGGAAAATGCCTTGAAAGGTTAGCCTGGCTACCAGGCTGTTGGGTATTTATAATTCAACTCCAAAAATAAACATGTCTAGTTGCAGCAAGCACTAGACTAATCACTATCTACATCAGGGGAAAAAATACATGGGGGCTCAGGGCGATTTTGCCCCCAAAATGCTTTAAAGAGCCCTGAAAAATGTTCAAAGAGCCCCCCAAATTCCCATAGACACTATGTAAAATTGTAGCCAAATCAGATGAAGATGAAGAGAATAAGCTTGCCAGGACTAGACCTGAATGGACGTATCTATACCAGTATTAACTATGGCAGTTTGGATTGGAAATGTCCCACAGCCTGGGAGGTAGGCTAGGCAGAGATTGAGTGCTACCATGCAGAACCAGTCTGCTGGATCTAATTGCCTTAGGTCATTTCCCCTTTTTTTCTTTTCAAAATTCAATTCTTACCTGCATGGCATCCCGCTAGCCAAGACCCAATTCTGGTCAGGTTCAAGGTTTGCAATATGGTAAGGCCAATACAATATATGTTTGGCATTAAATGAAAACTAAATAATGGAAAAGACTCAACGGGTTCTATAGTTATATTACACATACATGAAGATACCAAATGACAATTTTTTTCAATACAAATTTTACCATGCATCATGGATGTACAAAGGTGCAGCACATTTTGTATGACGGATACCTCAGGCTATTTAGAAGTATATGAATTAAATCCATCTCCTCTTAACATTCAATCAAATTTGGAAATAAAATCATGACTTTAAAAGGATAATTATCTTGATGTTGTACATATTGGAATATCCCGACAGCAAAGGGTGATTTGGGTCATAAAACTTGGAAGTATCCGCCAGTATTTGAATCTAAAAGTGAACATCCATCATCAGACCATTTTGTTTAGTTTTGTATCAATTGAGTGTGTCTAAGTGTGTGTGTGTGTGTGTGTGTGTGTGTGTGTGTGTGCGTATAATTTTAGATTGCATGATTGTTTTGTTTAAATCTTTGTCAATACACATTTGAACTGATTGTATGAATTTAATTTGTAGTACATGAAATCAGAATAAAAATCATTGAAAAAAAATGTGTTTGTGTGTGTTTGTGTATATTGCATGGTTCCATTTATTTGTAATTTTATTGAGATTTTCTTTGTTTTCATTAAGTAAATGAATGTCCGTGTCTTAATTATTTTCATTGAAGTTTATTGTGAATATAAAAGTATGAAAGAAAAATCATCAAATGATTTCTTTTTGTGTTGAGATAATCATAGAACAAAGGAAAACTAAAGTGTATGTATGAAAATAATATATTTTGTTTATCATAAATTATGTGAAGAGAAATTATGTAATATTATTTGTATTAGTGGCTGTATGTATCATTTGAAATGGAACATAATAAAAACTATTGAAAAAAAGTGTGTTATATAGCTTGAAAAGTATTGTTTGTACCGCAACAATATTGTTTCCATCATCAAGGCTTCCAGGGGAGCATTTTTGCAGGCAGGCAGCTAGCGCTACAACTCCACGCTGAAATATGATGGCAATTACAGTCTATGACAGGGCACAATTTTATCATGAAAAGTAATCAGCCTCCATACCCCAGTGTCTGCAGCTTACACGACGCTCGCCACCCGAAAGAGGTAGGGCCCACCACGCACCAGGACCCCCTCGCTCAAACCCCATGAGCAGTGGTGTACGAGTGGCGATGCCTGCGCATGACGCACGGTATCCCAGCACGCATGCAAGCACATGCACACACAGGCCCAGTATGGTAAACCGTTTGAGCTGCATGCGATGGCACCACACACACATAACATGTACTACCCTTCTTTCCCTCCCTCTCTCTCTCTCCCTCCCTCTCGCTCCCTCGCTCTCACTGCTGTGCTCTACTTCCTGTTGCTAGGCAAGCACCACCATTATGACGTCTGTACATAATCAGGCTGTTCCTGCCCAACCAAGGATGCAACCAAATATAGCAAGGCTACTGGCTGGTTACTATTTTTAGACATGTAATTCCACAGACACCCCTAAAAATAACATCTCCTGTGTCTATTTTTACTCCGTAAAGACATTAACAGTTATCAAATTGTAGTACTTGAGACAATACATATAGTTTGAAGAAGTTTAAAAAGTTATCATTACAATGTAACGCCCAAGGCTTTGGACTGGGAGGGGAGTGATCAAGTAGTGGCCTGCTGTCCTCTTATCACAATAAGTTCAGCAATCTTTTGCATTTATTTCATAGACACATGTATCGTCATCAGTCCATCACACAGCATAATAAACATGTACATCATGGACATTCAGTGTTTACTGCAGAGAATACCAGTAACCAATTTTTTTCCCTCCATAATCTGGCAATAACTTCTTTTAAAGACAGCCAGTCCCTTTTTCAGATCACCACAAAACCATCGAAACATTGGCAAAACATACATAGAACTGTTAGCAAGCTCTATATTCACAATTTGAAACTGATATGCAGTGTAAAATTCAAATAATGCACGTAAACAACGTCTGATTAATAGTCTTTACCTCAGGCTCTTAGTAGTTTGTGTTGAAATATCTGCTTTATTGATTAATTTGTTTATTAAATTATAAAACGCATTATGAAAAAAATTGTTCTATGGAAGGAATCATATCCAAAGTTTGGTAGTTACTCATAAAATTAGGATTTCGCTCACGCATAATAACCACATAGACACTGTAACAAAGACTAATACTTTTTTCGTGGTACGAAAAAAGTCGGTTTGAAATTTAACGGCTGAAATTTTTTGCATATACAGAAAGCTTCAACATGCTATATTCTTAGAAATGGTCTTGAATCACACTTTCTTCAATTTACGATCGTGATAGACGATTTCAAATTTTAAGCTTGCAAAAGGGACGGACAATCTTTAATGCTATAAAAGAATAATGCAAAACATCTACATTTTGTTATATCACAAATTAACTAAGGGACTTGTTTATTCAGCAAAGGTTTTCCATGATACCAACAAAGGTAGTTTTACACCTCCTATTTCAAGACCTATATATTGAACAAAATGTAATTCAATGTGTAAGAATTGCTTTATGGGCCCCTCCATGTACACGTTCCTGATGCCAAATGTTAGCGATGACACCTCAGAAATCCATGTCAAGGCCCACTGATTGAATTTCCATTTCTTTTAATTTGTTCACATCGGAGAATACCTCAGCTTCTATTTTCTTGGAAGTAACAAGTGCAATAGATCCTCAGCCTTTAATACATCTTGATATTTCTGAAAAGTTGTATTACCTTTCCTTTTTTCTTTGGGGTTAGGGAGAGGTGGGGGTATTTTCAATATGAAATCATGGTACAGGAAGATCAACAATGTACCTTCACATATTCTGCAGCCCACACGGCCGACTAGTCTACTAAGCCTTGCATGTACGTGCATGGTGCCCTCAAAAAGATGGAGATGTGTAGACTTTATGTAAGAAGAGGAGACTTGCTGGTAAAATCCGAGATGGCAACTATATTCCCCGATGCAGAAAGGTGTCACACCTTGCCAAAAAGCGGGTTAGGAAAATGACATACACATTTTTGCATTATGAGCAAAAGCATACCATTCCTTTTGGTAAAACATCCACAAACCTTTTCCATATAATGGGCATCTACTAACTCAGGAGAGGGTAGCTTTGTCCTCTTCTTGAGTAATGTCATACCTATAAGCGCTGTAAATTAATTCACGTTCAATCAAAAGAATTGGAGACTTCCTCTGACAAAACCAACAAGTATAATCTTGCTGTTGCCCAATGTCACAATTTGTAACAATTCAACTAACACTTATCGCTAAAATGAATTCTAACACATGTAACATCTCAATTACACACACACACACACCGGGGGAAAAAATAATTCAAAATTTTCTGGGGTTACTTTTTGAGCACATGGGCCATTTGGCTACAATTTTACATTGCGAATTTGGGGGGCTTTTCTAACATTTTCAAGGGCTCTTTTAAGCATTTCGGGCATGTATTTTTTCCCCTAACACACACTCCCACACACCCACAAAAAAAAAAGACATGCAGGGAATGTCTGCACACTGCCAATTTTTTAAAGGCAATAAAACTGGAAACAGAATACAAACCATGGCAATAAACATACTATAGATACATGTATCATTTTGTTTTTTTGATCATGAGTATTCATTGTAGTATTAAGTGCTCGTTTGTAAATATACAAAAAGTTCAAAAGAGTTGAACAACTTTGCAATGGTACAGTATCAAGGTGGAAGGCTGTGGACTTTTCAAACTTGATGTAGTGCAATAGTGGTATATTGCATACTGGAAATGGGAAATGCAAAACTTGTTACAAGCATTCAAATTGGTCCTCGACCTGCTCCTGAAATCAATCCACACAAATTGACTGCCCAATAATAAGCGCAATAAGAGGGCTGCTAATGAGTAGCGCTTAATATTAAAACTTTGTTTTTCACCCGGCAAGACAGCCAAGGTCAAGCGTGCCCATAGTAAACAAGAGTATGCCTCAGCCCTGTTCAATCTCGTAATGCAGGCTCGCACGCGAGTTTAAGCGACTGCTTCGACTAGGACTCATACTGCCCGGTCCTTTGGCCTGGCTGGGGCTCGAGGGTAGTAATCTCTGCAATATGATGACCTGCCGGCGGGGATGACAAGCATGTGTGACAAACCAGGAAGTGGCAGATCTTCAATGAGCGGTCCTTGGGACCAACGGAGGAAATCAGCCCACAGCATGGAGTGACCTCACACACTTTTTCCCATCGTATCAATACCCAATACCGGTACAACAACATCCTACATAATCTCACAAGGAAATTTGTTCTCGGTCTGTACATACAGTTCATGTAATTAATTAATTAGCAGAAATCTATTATTCTTTATTCTTCACTTACCGGTATAATACAAACTACACCCATGCTGGTTGTCATACTTGCATTTTAATAATGAAAACATGTGGATATCCAAAGGCCTTGTTTGTTTTTATATTACTAGCAAGTAATTGAAATATCTGTACTATAAACAATTCCTTATAAATAAACTCTTTTACTGAGCAATGTTGCTTGAAACATCATATGTAAGCCCCTTGTAGAAAATTTGTGAGCATGCTTAAGTGTACGATTTACTATGGAGGAATGCAACATGTCAACAAGCCATTATGTGTACTACGTACAATGTACGTATGTATGTTGGTATGTGATACATTTAGCTGAGTGGGTGGGTGGGTGGGGGGGGGGGGTCTGAAGGTGGAAGCTGTCTCGCAACATGGCTACAAGTATTTATGTGGCTATTGATTGTGTAGTCGTTGTAATGTCTTTCACTGGGACACTGGGGATGAGGGCAATTACTCCCCCCCCCCCCACCCTTTACTTCATGTAGTATCTAAATGGCCCCCAATTCAGTTTCCTTGGACTGCTAACTACATTTCACAATCATACATTCAGTGTGTTTAAAGTGGGCCATTAAGAAAAAAAAACATAGCCCTTGAAGTGAATACACTTTGGCCCTTGGAGTTGAGCCATAAAACAATATAAATTTGACAGTATTTCAACTAGCGTGTATGCTGGCAAGTGTCCTTCATCAAAATACACACATGGACACACTAGTGTACCATTTAAAGCAGATGAATTCACTCTTAAATGAGTGTGGACATCAATCATTTTGATGATCTACAGCAGGTAGAAGACAATGTCTGCAATCACTTTTGAAATATCAAGTTTATTTTCAACAAGATAAAAGAGAATCATGTTTCCACAGGGGCTTTTTTTTTCTTGAAAGACGAGGGGGGGGGGGGGTCTAAATTATCATGAGCCTTCATTGATTTTTCCACTAGACTTCACCTTTGACATAATCTGACTGATCTTCAAACAATTCTGCATTTACATTTGCATGGACAAAGGGAATGATAAGCTCATTCAGGTTTCATAAGCCAGACTAACCAGACAAATGTTGATATGTTTGAATACACAAAGTACACTGCATGCACCACAGATTCTATGGACCTGGTTGTGGTGCGCTCGGATGCATATCAAAGTCTGTCACACATCGTGCCCAGCAGCACTTAAATCTAATACCCCGTCTCAACAGACAGACCCGGACGTTCTCCAGAGAACCTCCGGAGAAGAAACACGGGGTATGCAACATCTGAAATTAGCC
The DNA here is from genome assembly GCA_963669155.1 of Arbacia lixula. NCBI lineage: Eukaryota > Metazoa > Echinodermata > Echinoidea > Arbacioida > Arbaciidae > Arbacia > Arbacia lixula. The sequence continues at coordinate 3,742,561 of OZ022578.1, read as the reverse complement.
AAAATGGTTCCACGCATCAACCTTTGTTGCTGAGAGTTCTTGCAGCGTTACAGACAATAGATTATACCTTGAATCTGTGTATGTCTACTAAATACTACCCCTTAATCAACTTCATTAAATTCTGTATTTAGCTTAATGGGCACTGAACTTTAACATTAACATTTTGTAACATGTGTCTGTATTACTATTTGTATACCTGGTATACATGTTTATGGGCAGCACTGCTTCTAATACAGCCATAGCCAATGTTTCATTTAATCATTTTGTACATGTAAGAGCTTGTAATACAATGATAGATCAAAGTTCTATCAATAACAACTCTGGAGGCATTCATATCTAGTCAATGAAAGTATTTTCCTTTTCTAATATCACAATATCATTTACTCACCTTTTAGACACAATTTGAAGTAAACAGCTGCGTACAGGGGTAGATCAGATCAAAAGAAGAAAACAATTTCCTATCCTGAATGAAGATTGAGGAAAGAGACAAAAGAAAACATAAAATAAGAATTAGGTATTTCAATGGACTCATTCCCAACATGATAATATCAACATATCAGCGATATATGAGTGGCGATAACCCCTAATGCAAAAAAGCTATATCATGCAGCACTTACCTGAGTGGTGTTTCACCAAGTTGTTCGTAAGCTACAAATGACTTTACGAACGACTGGTGATCCCTTCTTGTGCTAAATCAGATTCTCAATGAACAAAGTGTGGTATCACATTTAGCACAAGAAGGGGTTACCAGTCGTTCGTAAAGTCGTTCGTAACTTACGAACAGCTTGGTGAAACACCCTACTGAACACATAAAAATCATACCGAATGTGGCATAGTCGAACAGGGCTATACATGTAGGCCTATATGTACCTTAGCAAAAATAACCACTCTTGTTAATTAGTTAAATTGGTTTCAAAAGGTTTATAGTACAACATCAGGTCAGAATAATGTGGTACAAAGAGTGAAATATTTCTTCAACTTTCGCATCATGTTTAAAAAAGGATTTGGTGTGTAGTCCAAATTGTTTAGTACATATCTTCAAAATATCATCCATAAACATGTATGTTTGGTAAGTAAACAGAGTTTCTACTGTACAGACATGTCTCTTTTTGCATCACAACATCATGGTGGGGTACGAAATTGTAAGTTTTAAGGGTTTTATATTTTTCTTTTGAACCGTTTAATGTGAAAGTAAGAGATTCATATCAACAGATGGTTCTAAATGTCTACACTTTGTTATATGTGCTTGGAGATATCAAAATTTCTCCAAAATGTCATGGTGTTATCATAGAATTGCCCTGCAGGTTTTGATGTTCACACGGTCTTTAAAACATTTAAGCAAAGTACTTGCCCTGAGATATTTCAAAAAATCTCAGCAACTCATGCTTTATTATTCTTTTTGAAGCTAGATAAAAGAAAAATGTTGTCTGTATGTTGAATTCTGAATATGGATAAGGGGAAAGGCACACTTATGTTTCATCATGATTGGGGAAACTTCTCTTCCTCCCAACAGCAGCGACATTGCAGTAAAAATTGCAATGAAGTTATGAATTTTATCTACACATACCAGTAAACAATTTTTTGCTAAAGACTGTAAAAGAATAGACTTTTCTTCTATCGAATATAATATAAAATAATATTTTTTAATCAAGTTTGCCAAAAGGATCATATGAACACTTTTGATATGGCTAGGGGAAGGGGCAGGAAAACAATCTTGAGTAAAAATCATTACATTCAAATGGAATTAAGTAACATGACCCTAGAAATTTTCTTAACTGTGTGTATGTGAAAACATTGATCATGATTTATCATTTAAAGTTCAAATCATAAGAGCAGAGCAGCCACGTAGTGTTTTTCATTTTCATACATCCGGTCGGATCAGCTTTACCCACTTGCAAGGAGGTTAAATTAAGAACTTAAATATGACTAACTGCAGAGCCCACCCACCCTCCCAGAATGGATTATTTCCTCCTCAAGCTCAAATTAGCAAATTCATGGTTGAAAATCAAAATAACAATGGCAGGCCAAGTAAGGTTATTCCTTGTTTCTTGTCCACCTCAACATGACACACACATCAAAGCATATCTACTCACTGGATACAGTAGCAACACAACAATGATGCCAAACAGTTGCCTCTAAACCTACACGTTTCAAGAGAGAAAAAATTATGGTGTTTTTTTTATTGCCAGGTTGGAGATTATGAAGGTGAAACATTTTGTCTGAAAGTGTGTGCCAACAAGTGTTCATGTTTTCAAATCACCAAAAATGTTTAGAATGCATTTTAAGGACACGGTCACAGATGGCTGCACAAATAGCGATCTGTGCAAACGGATGGATTAGCGATTTCACAGGGTTAGGAAGAAACATAGGTTCAGATACATTTTTTTTAGGATTATAAAACCCTTCCCTTCATTGGTTAAGAAATGTGCACAGGGCATATTCAAACTCTCCGTAATTTAAATAAGGAACATTCTACGATATTCAGGAATACCAATTTTGCCTCTGATAGACAACTGGGGCCTTAGGATATAACTTTGGGGTTTTTTAATACAAGTACTGCGTATCAGCAGTGTACAGCAGCCATAGTCACAACCTTTTCCATTGTTTTTCCTTTGGGATAGATTTTGTTTAAAAAATAAGCCACTCATTTGCATTCTGTATCATGACATTTCATTTCCTTTTAAATTCATTATCACACATGTTTGATCAATGCTATTTCTGATGTCATTTCATATGAAATACATTAAATAATGTTATCTTCCATATAATGTTTAAAGCTATGATGAAAGAGTTACTTGATCATTTTGAAGACAAGTTGATCATCAAAGCTTTTGGCGAAAATGGTAGCCATTAGCATACTTCTTTGTAAAAGCAACGTTAACCTCAGATGCTATCAATTCACATACAAGAACAAAATTAATTAATAAAAATCATAACAGAGACACTATTGCTCGAATCACTGAACCTTATTCAAGGAGCATTACTATCATTTTATAATGGCCATACTGTGTGCCAACTTGTCCAGAATTCGGGGGTAAGGTTTTAAAACAAAGGTATTTTTTTTTTATTAAAGACATATCCAGGCTTACATATTGGCAAATATGTAACATTACCATCAATATCAGAGGCATTGTGAGAGAAATTTCTTCAAGCTTTACCATACACAATTTAAGATGCATTACGCGTCTGTCCAACTGAAGTAATTTTAATGCTTCAAAACAGTAAAACATCAAAAGCAAGACTCTTGAATGAAAGAATCTACCTGTCTCAATACATGACTGTGTTTACATACATGACAATACGTGAATGATATACATTACGATACATCACACGACTGTATACCAACTCAACTGGAGGAATGACGACCAATGAAAGAAATTGTTTCAGAAAAAAATATGCAGAATCACACCAGCTAAAAACTAATCAGAAAAAAATAATAACTAAAAGCAATCAGACCGTCCATCTGTACTGTTGTTTATTCATTGCCTCCTTAAAACCTGAACTTCATTAAGTGAACAACTTAATTATTGCAGACTAGATTTGACATTTTGTGTTTGTGCATGCTGCCAAAGCCAGGTTTGGTGCCAAGGCCCAAGGCCAAGTATAGTACTAAAGTGAAGGACGACATGCACATGAAGTTCGACCATGTCGACCTAGTCCTAGTTACACGACCACGGGCACAGGCTTACTTTTGTAAATGAGACTAGCATCATCATGTTAAAACACTAATTGCACGTTACCTTACGGGTATAGTCCTACACACGGTGAACGAGATTGCACTGCCAGTGCCATCGCCATTGCAGAACACGCATCCCGTTATAAACATATCACAGGGCCTGAACTATAATAATGTACGGTAACTTACACCCAAACAATCATAATACACACAGTGACATAAAAACGCAGCATGAAATTGACAGCGTTTGTTGAGGCCATGAAAGCTCGCATATCCTTCTCTAATAATTAGACATACCGCTAGACAGTCAACGGCACAATTCTATTTTTACTCACCGACCAAATTCAGAAGCACGGCTTTGGCGAGATGTTTTCCCCGAGTGGTCGAGCTATTTTTAGGAGGAATCGAGCTTTCCTTTGGAATGCCTATCCAGCGACAGATAACTGCTACATTACGTCACTGTATCCATCCGCGATTGAACGTTAAATTAAATCAAATATGCAATAAACTACCTTTATTTACATCTTAAGTGGTCCAATTATATGTGCAGAACAATAAGAGTAACATAAGAGTAAGCATAACCAACTTTTGAATTAAATTATAAAAGATGATAAGAACTACATACCTTCTCTCGCTACGGCGCGAGAATATTGTATCGTGACTGGGCACACACAAACTAGTGCTATTTTGAGGAGGTGGTTTCCCCGTCGGGTTCGTAGCGCTAGCTAGCTAGCGTATACAAACGCGTACGCTCTTACTACGCAGAGAGCATGCACGTGCATTTGTTTATAATCCAAACCCCATTTGCCGAAATGAATGTGCTGGTAGAATTTGTGTAAGATATTTCCGTTAAAATGGGAAAACAGATAAATTGTTCCCCTTAACGTTATAAAGATGAATCGCGCAGAGTCAGTATCATTTATATCTTCGCAAAACGAGGCTTCACGGGGTTCTCTAAGAAAATCTACGAGGCTAGCAACCAATTGACGTCATTAGTTACGGCTGTGACGTCGGATGACCCATATTTGGAAAGCGCCATTAGAGTCGCGCGAAACTCCGCAGCGGAAACCCTGGCTATTAAATAGTGTACTATCGGTGTGCCCTGAAGTACTGGGGAATTCGAGTGAATAGATCGAGTTCTTTTCTTTTCTAATTTGAAGCGCCTTTGCCTCTGTGGTGTTCAGTACAGGCCGACAAAAGCTCGTCGGCCGAAACGACTTCACACGAGCCCGGCTACCACCTGTGCTTGGCTGGTCACATGGACCTACCCGGTAGTAGAGAGGAAGGCGGTACTGCCTCAAAGCTGTACGATTATTTGATGAGGCATCTACGGTTGTTCCTAAAATGTTCCGTTATCCGAACTACAGTAGGCAGACATTTAGTGTTAATATTGACATGTTTCATTTAACTTCCGCTCAACAACTGGGATGGACCTAATGTTTTCCCGCCTTTTCGGTAGACCTACACCCTGCGAAGTCATCTTCCCCGTACTCGTGATCTGACAGGGTCTTACCTCTCAAGAACTGTCGGAATAAGACGGAATATCAATCACGAATTTAATTCTCATCACTCTCTCTTTCTCTCTCTGAAATCGCTCTCAAACTGTTCGGCGGTGACCCTGTGTCACAATATTGTCCTTTTCACTTAAGCTACCACCACACGCCATGTGTGGAATCGACTGATCCAGGGGCCTGCCAGCTCGGATTGTTTGGGGATTTCTGCTTTGCGTAGGCTGTGTGCGGCGCCCAGGGTCGAAAGTCGTGCGACCTTATAGCCCGCCTTGAAACCAACCTGTCCCTCAACATCAGTGACATCTCGACAGTTTTGAGACTGGGTCGAGCGGGCCGGGAAGAGAGCGAGAGAGCTAGGGAGAGGGGAAAAGCATGAGAAGAGGCGGAGAGAAAAGGAGAGAGTCGTAATAGGGGCCTAAGAAAGATACAAAAGTCATGTACATATTTTGTTGTTTTCAAAAAAAAAAATAATAATGTTATTTTGTGTTTATACTTGGGGGGGGGGGGGGGGGGGATCGGTTATTTTAATCGTTCCGTGATAATACAGTTGCTTTGAGTCGATCATCGACATAATTAGGTCTTCCGTCACCATCATTGTCATCGACACTGATATGACCACCGGTCATGCATATACGAGGCATGTACTCTGATCATAACAAGTAATAACAGTTAATATCAGGGAACTTTTATTCACTGAAAAGAAATGACGTATGGAAAAGGGAGTGTGTGTGTGTGTGTGTGGGGGGGGGGGGGGGCTAAATTAGTAAATTCGTAATGTGGCGTGTGGATATGGAGAGAGTTCTGAGTCACTCCAAAAAAAAAATAGTTGTTGCCGTATTGGTGGATATAAAGGCACATATTTAAAATGAAAAAAGAAATTGGATAAGAAAAACTACAGTTGTTTTTATTTTATTTTTAAACGAGAAAACCGGGGAAAATTTGTGGTTCATGACGTCTTTTTATTTATGTAGCAAGAACTTACCGCTAGGCCTAATAATCTTCATTAAAAAAAAAAAAAAAGGTATGGAACAATCATGCGGAATCACCAACATTCCTCAAATATTTTTGACGACATAAATTAGTGTACGGTACGAAATTTAATTGGACTCGAAACCAACAAGTGATATCTGTTATGGAGGTTTTGATCATCTCCCATTTGTTCTTTCAAAGTACAAAATGAAATTAAAACATAAAAAACATTTTTTTAAAGAGTCTTATTCAAAGAAGTCCGTTGAACGATGTGATTGGGAAGACGTCTTTTCCATAATGTCTCGCAAATGCAGCGTGTGGAACTTCGATCCGCTTTTAAAATGGTATAGCAATCTACCTTTGTGACACCTACAGACACTGATGACAGATGACGTATTGTCTCCTCCAATCTATAAGATGACAATGACTGATGACAATGACTGATATCTCTGACTTTGTGGAGCAATCTGCCCAAAATGTGTAGCACATGCAATACCACTACACTAAGAAAATTATTCGCTGGAAAGAGATTGCAGCTTCCCTCGCGAACTAAATAAAACATATTAGTCACTCTCATGATTTATTTACCTTCGTTTTAGTTCTTTTTTTTTTTTTGTTAATGCTACTGTCGAAAAGACACGTGATGTGAAGGCCTTTTAAAAATGATTAAATGGTTTGTCACAAAGTCACTATTCATTGGCATTATACTTCTTTCGTGTGTGTACCAAAGTTCCAAACTTTTCAAGAGAAGTGATAAAAAGCGTGTGAATAAATTGACTCATACATCAATATTTTGTTTCCAAAAACAATAGAATGTGATAACGAATGATAACATGCAATCGAAAACATATTTTTCTACTGCATGGAAGCCGATATGCAGCATACTACTACCTTGACATTGGTAATTATCACCCCACTATCGGTACAATGCCGCGTCACATAACGAGATGGCGCTATTTATCACCAACATACAGTGCCGCTTTAGTATGACCACCTAGAAGTCCCCTCACACGCGCTCTCTATATCAGGGCCTATCACCGTATAATAGCCCAGAGCCATCCGGTCATTATCTAGGTATAGCCTATGACCCTTTAAAAACAACGTTGTTAAATTTAAAAGTGTATTTTCCAAATATTCTTTGCATGTTTCCATTGTGAAAGTGTACTATTAAATATTATTTAGAAAATTAAAACTGTCGGTAACATCATTCTAGACGTATAATTAAATTCTATCAGTATATTTGACTGACTTATGGGGTGAACAAAGAAAAAGAAAAGGTGAAAAAATTTTGCTTTTTGTTTTAATAACACTAACACAAGACTGCTTTTAGTTTAAGTTTTCGGAAAATAAATGAGGTAAATGGAAGTAGAAGAACAAGGTGGTAATGAGAGTAATGTTGTGAACAGAAGTCACAAAGTAGTTATGTAGAAAAATAAGAAAGAAGGAGGGAGGCGAAGTATGTTAAAATATAAGTTTTGCAAACTTACTTTAGGTTTCTTTCAATATCAGTCTCGACGTTTCGTTCAGTGTGCTTTGTCCGTCTGGGGATTCTTTTTAATGGAATAAGATGCGGAACATTGTGAAATTGAGACTATACTGCAACTTGATATCACGTTTAGAGCTTTTTTTGCCATTATTGTAACAACATTCCTCGATCGAATCTTTATAGATGCATCGTACGTATTACAACTGCGCAAGCATATGGGGTGAGGATATTTCTTCAAATTCTTCTGCACATCCGATTTTGTTTATAGGCCTATATACGTCAAATCCAGACAAAATCATTCAGAGAATCGGCGGCATTGAACATCGAGATAAAAGAGAAAATCTGTGTAAAGCATTCTTGTGTGACTAAAAGGAGAGTACAATGAATCTGCTTTATCAAACGGCTGATGGATATCCATGTACTTAATCATCCTTTCATGTTATTTGTACACAGGGCCTCCAGAGAGAACAGTGTCAAGCTCACTGATGGGGCTACCCTGTCTAAAAAAGACTTAATAAATAAATAAATGAATGAATCAATAAGAAAAATAATAAATAAATACATGAATAAATAAATAAATAAATAAATAAATAAATAAAATAACTGAAAATATTGGATATATTGGACGTTATCTACCGATTCTGTGTCAGGCACTCGTAGTGATAAGGGCCCACATTCCGGAATGCTTAGATTAAACATAATAATTAACATATTAGAATACTTCTTTCCAAATAGATTATTTAGTCCATAACTATGAGTTGGATACACGGTGGCATGGAACTTTTTATGAGAGAAGGGGTGGAAGGCTTACAAAACTTTCAATGGCTTGTATAGACTTTCTTTATTATGTCGAATACGCGTCGTAAAATAAAGCTGGAAAATACAAGTTCGAAAAATAAAAGAGAAAGGGGATGAGAAGGAGAAAATGTGTGTGTGTGTGTGTGTGTGTGTGTGTGTGTGTGTGTGTGTGTGTGTGTCGGGGGGGGGGGGGGGGTGAGAAAGGGTGAAATAGAGAGCGAAGAACGGGTTAAAAAGATATAGGAGTATGAACAACACATATCAAGGAAGAGACAAGTGGCAAATAATAGAATGTCAAGGAAAAACGAAATAGGATAATCGATCATAGCAAAATTCATCTACGGCCAACAACATTTTAGTTGGACAAGTCACGTAGGGAAAGTATTTTGAATATATTTTTTTTTTTTTGAAGTTTATGGCATAGCATCAGTTCATCGAGATGAAGTCATACAACTCGGGTAAGCTGAAAATGTCTTCATTTAAGAAACTCTTAGAAATAAGGGTCCTCGATTTCTAAGGTTTCTCGATCTTATCTTGATATGTGTAGGCCCAGTACTGTCTCATGTTGACCGAACTAGCATTATGGCACTATTATCACCTGACTGTCACAGCCATAAGACACCACCACCGCCGCCGCCACCACCACCACCACCACCACCACCACCACCACCACCACCACCACCACCACCACCACCACCACCACCACTACCACCACCAAAACCAACTACAATACCTGACACGTTCATCACTCCGTCAACAGTCGCAAGCTTCACCTAGTCTTTACCTTAAAAAAAAAAAATGTTATAGATATTTCAATGGTATATATTCACTCCCACTGGATCTTGTGATCTTCGTCCCACTCATTACTAGTGACAGGAAGAGGTGTGGTTACAAATCAATGGAGTTTTCAGGGGGGGGGGGGGGGGTACTGAGAGGGTTAAGTTTGTAGCTGCGCACTGCCATGCCGAGCTAGACCCCGAGCCGAGGCTAGCCGAGCGATCGATCGAGGCGGTTGAGCTGAGTTAATATGCACGTAGTGGCATACTAGCGTACAGTACTATACACTGTACTAGTGCTAGCTACTAGTTGGGATGCGGATCTCAGTCACTCAGGTAAGAAACCGATGTCATCAAAACTATGTTTAAAAATCTTTTAGCAGGTCAGTTTCATTTTTGTAAGGAGGGAGATGGAAATAAACACAGATACACGATAGTAAATTGTAGCAAATTAATGTAACGTAGGAAGTTACTTCTGCGTCCTCTCCATTTCAATTTCATTCGATGACTTTAAAGTTGGGAATGGATTATCGCTGAATTGGTTGAGTTCAGGCCCTTCGCCTCGGCTACGCCGCAGGACCCTTTAATAGCAGGTTTTTAGGGGCCTTCATCCAACCATATAAATCAGATCAATATTTAAGATCGGAGGACCTAGTGAAAAATTGTGTAATATTACCATGATTATTGGAATAAGTGAAATTACTGGGTTACTCACTTTATTTTTTGGAAGTGAGACGGGTATTTAAACAAATGTGTATTTCACTACCAAAGTTCATGAAGTTCCACTCCAGTTTCTGTGCCAAAATTTTTCGATATCTGTGATTTAAGTTAGAGGGGCAGGATATAATTTTGCTGTTTACATTTTTACTGCTATGACATAGGATGCACTTAAAGTTTATACAGTGCAATATTAATATCGCCGTATAAAGCATAGATCTCGTGTGGCGGCCAGCAGAGCTTGCATACTTGTGAACAGCTGAAAGGAATTGGCATCGGGAAGGGAATAAAGAGAAGGGGCCGCAGTTTATAACCGCGGTATATTCTGTCCAGTTCAGCATGAAACATTAAAGCTTTAGCCTAAAAAGCATTATGTTTCATGCTGAACTGGACAAAATATACCGCGGTTTAAAACTGCGGCCTTTTTCCATCCCCATTTCTTCCCTTTCCCTTAAAGCGATGCCAATTCCTTTGAGCTGTAGTGTAAGTACCTGCTAATAAAGCACAGATTATTTATAATTCTTATTTATAATTCTTGCTTATTGAATCAATGTTTTTCATTGTAACTGCATGTGTATAGCTCGTTCTGCACTCGTCCTGTTACTTATTTTTTATTTGGTCAACTTTTCTTTGGTGACATGTATGAATCAAAATTATGTGGATCAATTTAAACATTAATTCAGACAAATAAACGTTGCAGACCACATGATACTTGTCCACAAGTATGTCTCATTCATTTTGACTGTTAATGTGACCTGTTTCCTCTGAAGAATCACTCCGTCATTCTACCAGACGATCCTGTGACCTCAATGCGAGCCAATGCTGATGACTCTACTGAGTGCCCTCTACCTTCTTGAGATGTTCTTCCAGAAGGGGCAGGGGGAGGAGGGTGGAGACAAGAAAGAAGGCGTGGCCATGGATAACACACTAGAAGGAAGCAGCAGAGGATCGGCTCCTTGCCCTGATTGGACAACGCAAGAGGAACTGGACAACATGGCTGGCGACATATATGGTGAACATCATTTTGACTTATCATTTTAATTTTGAAAGAACTGGAAAAGGAATATTACAGAGCGTTTTTCTCTCTATGCGTCATGTAGCAGACTCATATAGTGCCATTCCTTTTTTTTATAAACCTCTAGTAAACAAAAACTGGTAAACCTGAACAATAACTGCAAAGACACTACCAAAGAAAAGAGTCCACTAGTTGCATCATAGCTGGCAAATTCTGACAGTGGTATATACTTTAAAGAGGAGATTTCTCAAAATTCAGGTTGCATGAAATAAAGTCCTCCTATCCCCAGCAGGCCAAATGTTCAATTCATTAAACCTGTTCTTCTCTTACTAATAAACACCTAGAATGGTACATGCAGTGTTGTCAGGAGTGGTGCAAAATGTAAATTTCAACTATTGCAAGAATGAATGTTAAAAACTGTCTGTGTCTTGGACAATAGGACAACCGATCATGTTGTAGCCAGAATATATCCAGTACTGTAAAAGTGGAAATAAAAAAATAAAATAAATAAAAATGTGCAAATATATTTGCGCCAAAACGAAGTTCATATTGGCACGCTTTGTATGCGCTCTTGCTTTGATGCATCACGCATCACGTACGTAGGCCTATGTTTATGATGTAGCCTTGGTCAGCGCTTCAACAACATCATTATGCTTTTGCTGCTGCCCGGCCAGTACTGGCGTGGCAGTAGTAAGCTGAGTGAATTGATCGTCCAAAGGGCTGGACAACCCGCAAAATTAAAAACACATGAAATTAATTTTACTCCGCCGAGCGCGAAAAATTAATTGTGCGAAAATTTCCACTTTTACAGTATGCAGAAGAAAACAAGTACCGGTATTTACACAGTTCCTGTGATATTGCATCGTAATTTCAGATCTGATTCGAGATATTCAGGACCCTGAGAAACCCAACTCACTTGAAGACCTTGAAGTCGTCTATGAAGAGGGTGTGACAGTAACTGCCCTTGAAACAGAAGCTCAAGGCCATCTCATCAACATCGAATTTACACCAACCGTTCCCCACTGTTCCCTGGCTACTCTCATAGGTAATGAGCGCCTCCTTGTCACAAATGCCAGTATGGTATTTTCCAGGGAAAGATGCCATGTATTCCATCAATTTGCATTTATGTATATTTCCCTGGCGAGGAAAAGTATCTGATGTATGCTCGTATGATAAAGAATTGGTGTCCCATTGTTACTTTGCAGTTTCGACACGTGTTGTGTTCTGTACTCATCTCTTGCTACCGTCAACTGTTAAGGATGTACTTCCCACCCCCACAAGAGTAATGTTGTTTACCAATTTCAGTGCTGGTACGATGCCAGGTACGTGGGCCGTACATCCCAGTGGTTATCGGATCGCATGAAACAACTTGTCCCCTTGGCTGTACGCAAACTCTTAGTTAATCGACCCGCTCACCCAACCTGAGCTTGCAAGTCAGATCTGACTGCAGGTAGACCTGTCAATACGAAATGTGACTCAGCCATTGGGCAGCATTTACTTGCTAACCCATAAAGTGCAGAGACCCCCCTTTGTGCAGACAAAAGGAATTTGTCCTGGCATTGCATCTGTTCTTACAATAGAGTTCAACCTTAGCTTTCAGTATAAACAGTTGGTTCTTCTTGTAATTTGTTAATATCTGCGTGATAACCGGATGAGCTGCAGATTGAAAAGATTTGTTATCTAACATGCTGCTTTTTTAAAGCAATTTGGAAATATATATATTTATAAAACACCTTTCAGAGATGATTCATGAATATCAACAAGCAAGGTAATAGAAAGCCTGACGTGGTTGTTAGTATTACGTTCCTTCAATTTTATTTTTTTTGCCCATGCTTATCGTTTTATAATTGTAAGACATTTTAAACATTGGACTGCTTTATTCACCTTAAGATCTTTCTTATATTTTTATGCCTCGGTCACAAAGTGGCCAGAAGCATTATGCTTTCTGGCCGTCTGTCCTTCTGTCCCGAATCCGTTTACGCAATATCTTGAGAACTGCACTTCAGATTTTCTACCTGTATGTAATTTATGAAACTAGTGAAGTGTGTAAAATTTTCAAAAAATTGCCTCAAAATGTATATTTTCACATTAACCCTAATCAGGCCTGGTATATTTGAAATCCGCTTATTACGGGGGTTGATCTCAGCGACAGAACGTGTGTGGGCCACAAAATTTGGTACAATTTTGGTCTGCCTGGCAGGGCAGTCAAAGTGCTCTAGTTATTGAGTCTTTCCTGCTGAATATCTGTATTTTATTATAAATGTTATCTGAATCTTGAGTTGCTCATTAGTGTATAGATAAACCATAGATAAAAATAGATATAGATAGATTCTGATAAACGCTTTTTGAAATGAATTTCAGGACTTTGTCTGAGGGTGCGCTTGGAAAGGACTTTACCACACAAACACAAGGTAAGTACATACCGTGATCTTAAAGGTCCCCCAACATTTCAATATCACTAACTGTTAAATGTAAATATAGATCATATGTTTTGAAATATTTTCTTAACGCTGCAAAGACCAGATCAAAACTGCACGATCATGAATTTAACCACTAGCAAAATTGTTGAGAAGTACTGATTCGCGAAAAATTAGCCCTGCGAAGTAGATGGCGTATGCAGTAGTTGGCCCATCACCTACGTGTATTATTGAAAGTGCACATCCTAGAGTTATTCAGTTTGTTTATCTACTGGACATGCTGATTCTTAAAGTGCAGAGGTGAAAGTTGATACAGGCTGCATTTCACTTGCATCACTTTTTATAGTGACTTTTTCCTTTATATGTGTATTTTCTCTGCAGCTTGACATCATTGTGAAAAAGGGCACCCATTCTACAGAAGAAGAAAGTAAGTATGAAATAACATTGGACTTGCAATATCAAATCCATCTTCACCAAACATTGGTCAATGATCATATATGATGATTTACTGATTAAATCTAAGGTCAGATGCATCAATGGTAAATCCTAAAATGTCACTTTTTACATGAAAACAAATTTCATCAAACTGTGTACAATGATGATATACTACAGCAAGATAATTAACTGATTTTATTTTTGGTCATGTAGGTTAAAGGTCAAACTAAACTGTCATACATGTATATTACATTATAATTAGAGAAATAATACACTGAATTTCATCAAAGTCAATATAGTGATAATATATGACAGGAAAACTAAGTGATCATAAATTGGGTCAGATAGGTCAAAGGTCACAGGTCGATATCAAAGGTCAATTGTCAAAAGTCGATTGTCAAGGTTAGCCAGTGAAATGTTGCTGTTTATGTGTCATGATAACATGTGATATATTTGACCACATATCACCAAAGGTGGTGTATTTAAGTTGTACATGTATGTCATAGCCTAATATCAAGTTTTCCTGGCATTACAGGATAAATTTAACTAACTGTTCGAGATTTTGGCAATACTTCTGTGTCTGTGCAAGAGGGCAGAGATGTACCAGATGACTGCATGCAATCAAATTTCTCAATTGGGGGGGGGGGGGGGGGGGGAGGGGTATTTGACAATACCAGACATGCAGATGAATTTGCAAGGTGATATCGATGGAACTTTAATTTTTTAATGACTGTTACAGCACAGAGTTGTGGGATTGTCTAATAGAATAGTATACAGAAAGATCTGCTAATGTGCATGACTGCATTGTTTGTATCTTAATGTCAATAACTACATTTGATGTATGTTTTACTGTACCGTTTATGAGGGGGATAAAGGAGAATTGATAGGAGAAATTGCACCCAATTTTACCCTCATTCGCTGGAAGGTAGTATGGCGCATTTATTGTTATTATGCCATTGTTATCATGCTGTCTATGTCCTGACCATTGTTCCTCTCTCTCCTGTTGACTCTCATTACGACAGTCAATAAACAGATCAACGACAAAGAGCGGATAGCAGCAGCTATGGAGAACCCAAACCTCAAGAAATTGGTGGAACAATGTGTGAAAATTGAAGACTACTAGCCAGTGGAGCTGAAGTCTCAATCCGGATAGCTGAAATGACTTTCTGCGTAGACTACATGGGTGTTTACAAGGACAGCAATTTTTGCCAATGACAAAAGCGGAGATGGTGCAATATTTGTATCTGGAGGATATGCAGCTACATTTTGAATGCTGATTGGCAATAAAACAAGTGAGCGAATAACTCGGGTCGGAATATAAGTTATGGACCAATATTGTAGCATCAGCTCAGACCAACAAAGTACTTGCTTTGTTTTCAGCTTCATCTGGTTTTCCATAAGATGCTAGCCTTGTCTGAAGACCTGATATGGCGCAGCATCCTTCACCTATCCTTCCTGCTCCTACAGCGTGTCCTAAGATTAGAGAAAAGTGTGTCTTCCTCATCGTTTTTCATGGATGGTTATTTTCTAAAGCTCACTGTGCATTTGACGTGTGCACAGAATTTGGACATATTGTTTCGTTCTTAATACCCATTTTATGCCAAGGGACTTGAAGGAAGCCAAATTAATTTATTTCAACCTATGTAAGTGGTTGTCATGGCTATCCAGAAGAACGTAGTTTTGCTAGAGCCCTGGATATCTAGACTGGATGTGATGATCTGGAGCTGGTGGTATTACCATAGTATTACCAAGGCATGGTAGAAGGCTCGAACCAGTCGTGTGTGTACTCACCAAAAGTTACAAGGATGAATCATCCATCTAGCATGCACACTCTGAAAGCTGGTGCATTCCGTTTGCACATGTTTCAAAATCAACAATGCATGAACCACAGGGTCACTTTTGTTATACTAGAAGTAGTATATATGAATGTGATGTAGGATTCAAAATGTACTGTGTTTCGAGCTTCAAAAGCTCAGCTCCTTTTTTAAATGTGAAAAATGATATAGCCAAGGTATCTATATGCGACCAGAAAATACTTCTCCATTAAACTATAAGTACATTTGAAGAAATAATAAGTTTTTAATATTCTGAAGGAGGTTGTTAAAACTGATCTTTTTTTTTACTGTAATCCTTACTATAACTTGGCTAAAATTGTGTGTCTGTCTGTCTGTTTATTTGAACATGTTTTGTCATGTTTGTGATTTTCCACTGAGTGGAGATATGATTTTGTCCAACCATGGTTAAATTGCTGCTATATTTTAAGAGGGTTGTTATTATTATTATTGTTATTTATTTATTTATTTATTTATTTTATTTATTTATTTATTTATTTTTTTTTTTTTTTTTTGGGGGGGTGGGGGGGGGGGGGGGGGTATCTATTGCTGCATTATTGCATTATCGGGTATGTGTTTTTCATCTGTATACCATCGTTGGTCCACCACAGGGTCCTGGGTAAAGCTCTTCACACAGCTGGCCAGCGCATTGCCAATTTCATGATCGTATGGCCCGTTTGAATGAAAAAAATACATGCATGCTGCGCAGGATGTTTTACACATGTTTCTGCTGTGGCCAGCTCCTTGGTGAAGCAAGCACATATAATACATATACTCCATACTTGTGTGTTTAGGCCATGCCAGGCCTATTCCTCAACACATATTTTGACAAAATGAAAATGTCAGAACATGTAGTTAGCGTGTACAATCAATATGAAGTATCCATTCATATATCCAACACGAAGAACATAGTATTACCAGACAAAGTGATATTTTTAGCCAGGCGCGTATGTAAGGGGTGGGGGGGGGGGGGGGCTGGGGTTTGGGGGCTCAACCCACCCCCCCCCCCCCCCCTTTTCGTTTTGTTTCCTTTTTTTCTTTGCAAGGGGGGTGTTTTGGGTGTTTTGGGTGTTTTGGGGTTTTTTGCTTGTCTCCCCAGAGGTCGGTCTGGTAGACGGACAGTACCCCAACCTAATAATATATGACGCAAGAAATTTTGCAGCGCTGAAAAAAAAATCATGTCCCCCTCCCCCGCTCATCACATTTTAGAGACTGGGCGGGATTAAAAACATTCAGTTTGAAACCCCCCTTTCAAGCCAGTGTATACATGTAGTTGTAGCAATATTCTAATGTAGTAAAGCAAGATTTGGTGATATGGGTATATATATCTTTAAGTTTAAGTAATTTGTGCAAAGCAAAAAACCCACATGAATCACACATCAAGCACTCTGAGAAATGTTTTCCTCATGAAGTATAATTCACTATATCGTTCATGGTGTCTGTTGAAAACTAGTGCCTCTGCAAAATCATTTTGGTCTCGCCTGAACGAAGTAAGGATGAGACCTAGTAATCATCTTTCCTGTCTGTTAGTCTGTTACAAAAATGTTTTTGTTTGAATTACTCTCATTTATTTATTTCTGCACCAATTGTGTTCATACTTGGTACAAATGATCCTTGGGTAATACCACATGTGTCGTCATGAGGATGATGAGGTCATCATTCATTTTAAATATTTGAAAAACAACTCAGCACTGTTTATTGATTGCGAAATCAGGTGAGCCTCATGTTTCACGAACCACCTTGTTCTGTGCCTGACATATACTGCTAGTTGTATAGAAAGTGTTTGTTGAAAGGTGGATGTAGTCTTTGCATCTATCTTCAACGTACATTCTAGTTTACATGTGTATACGCTATGTATGAAGATAATAGCCGAGCTTCAACAATCCTGGATGAGTGGAAACACAATTGATTACAAATTCATGACATTCCAGATGTTGACTGCATACCACTCTCAACAGTGACACATCTCAGACGTGAAGGGGTGTCGTGATCAATCAGTTCATGAAGAGGTTGCTCAATACCTGTACACATCCAAATATATGAATATATGAATATATATGAATGGCAAGATTTATTTTGCTTTCTGGTTTGGATATGCTATACTTCAACTGTGTGTTATCACATGTTATTATGGTCCTACATGTAGCTGAAATATTGATATGATTTTTATTGGTGAAGACTAACAACTCAATCAGTTTGGGTATTTAATTAGATTTTTAAAAAAATCTTAAAGTACCATTTTATTATCTGTCCATATCAAACACATTGAAGATGGATACTTGATGTTGAATGTTGAGTGGCACATGGACAAGTGTAGTTTGGATGGACACAAGTCCGTGTTGGGTATTGTGATGTGACAGAGGAAGGTACACCTGTATTGCCAGGGAGCCCATTATTACAAGCTTCCTAGAGGGCTCCATCCTCGATGATCATATATGTGCACTTCTTCCACAAGAATTCTGTTCAGTTTGTTTAAAGAGTATATTTATACCAAAAAATAGAGAGGGATTCAAGTATGTACATCATCATTGCATACATTGTTATAATATAAACGGATGCATTAGTGTTCTTTCATGTTCAATAATGCTCATATGTCATCACACTTCGGTACTCTATAGGAACTCACCATCGAAACAGAAGGCTCTAAGCAAAGTATATTTTTAAATTTGAAAGCGTTGTGTAGTGTTATAACACTTTCTTGAGAAAAATATAAGTTATGTTGTATATGTTCATAAATTGATGTTTTGTACATGTATAATACAGCTGTAATAAAAATGTTTATATAAAGATGCAAGTTAAGTTGAACATCTTGTAATACAGTGTAAATGAATTTAGCTTCTAAATGCTATTGTGGTGTATGTTTGGACCAGTACAAAGACATTCTTTAGAGTACATGTGCTATAATCAAGCCCATCTACAAGAAATAACCCTATCAGGGCCCCCGTAACATACAGGTTTGCAATCAATCGCAAAATGGCAATGGCCAATCAACACCATTGTTACATGCGCTCTTTGTTCAAAAGACTGACCAGTGACCAATCACAATTCATTTTATGGGGCCCAGGATAGAGAAGAGCAGTCTAAAGGCCTCTAGTTTTTATAGACACATGTAAACTGTACTGAAGGCATTCAAGTTGAGTGGCCTTTTGCTCTAGACTGATGGGCTTTGTGATCAGGTTTGACTGTACATGTCATTTTTGCCTGTATTAAAGGGATAGCTCACCCTGAAATTATTTTGGCTTCAATAAAAGGAGACACATAATGAAACATATCATTGAAGGTTTGACGAAAATCCGTCAAAGGAAAAAGAAAGTTATTTCATTTTAAAATTATGATTTTGTGACGTCACGTGCGGGGTGCTCTCCCATATGTTGTTTACAAATAATTCTATAATTTTTTTTTTCTGTTTTTGACAACTGAATGATTTGTTTTCGTACAGGTATGCGTGTAAAACATATTTCTAATGTTGTATTAAAAAAGCACAGGTTAAAGGATGCATATCTTTTTGGGAAAATGCACATTTAAAAAAAAAAATTGTACACAACATATGGGAGAGCACCTCGCACGCGACAACACAAAATCAGAACTTTAAAATCAAATTCTTTTGACCGATTTTCGTAAAACCTTCATTAATATGTTTATATCATGCATCTCCTTTAATTGAAACCAAAATAATTTCAGGGTGAACTATCCCTTTAATGGTGCAAAAAAGCATGAATAGTGTATAAAAAGTGATAGGTTTAGTCCACTCCAACACACCTACATGTATTTTAGTAGCGCTGTGCGCGATTGGGTATGTTTGTTTGGGTGGTGGTGTTTGGAAGGTTTGGAGTGGTTGGAGGAGCTTATTGGTACAAGTCTCGGCCACATTTGACATAATTGCAAGTTCCAGTTCTTAAATGCTAATTTGTCCCTTTTCCTCCAACTTGTAAAACAGCCTTGTCTGATTTCTTCTGCTCTGATACTTGAAATGAATTCGTTTATCTGGATTTATTCACCTTTAAATAATTGGCCCCAAATAAATTGTAAAATGGGTACTTTCCATGCAAGTAAGTAGGCCTACAATAGCACATTTTTTAGCACAACACACCGACACCTTATTCTCTGGTTTTACAGTAGTATGTATTCAACTGTTGCCGAGTAGATGATTCTCCCATGAAAATGTCGCACATCCAATTATCCATTGGCAATTGCGACCACAAATTACAAATTACACTTAATGCACATACACACGCTCACAAATATTTTCATTCACATTGTAATTATTTTCAAAAGCCAAACAACCCCCCCCCCCCCCCCCAAAAAAAAAATAAAAAAAAATGGCCATTCAACACAAATTCAGACAAATCACAGAAGCAGATATGCAACATTGAAAGTTTGAGAAAAAAAAACAAAACAAGGTTGAGGTATAATGCAGAAAGGGATACAAAAAGAAATGAGGGTAGTCTGAGGGTAGGATACAATATAAACAAAAGTAGTCTAATCCATTCATTGTTACTTTGACTCCATAAATTTATTCATATCAAGTGCTAATATAAGCGCACACAAATATTCTTGCACTATCTGAACACACTGAAATCAAGTGAGAAAAGATATAACATTTTTACACTTTGGAGAGATGGAACCTGACAAGTAAATGTGGCCCAAATACTTGTTTCCTTGAGTAATCATTTCCCAAACATAACCAAATAGTTTTGTATATTTTCATCTGGTAGTTCCTTCATATTGTAATCAAGCAATGTAGCCATCAAATGCATAAGTGGAATAAACAATTTACACATATCCAAATTGCAATTCAAAAGGTTGCATTTCACACAAAAATGCCAAACTTCACACATACATGTATATATGTATACAGATTCTCTTGTTTTTGTTGTACCCAGCAGATACTCGCATAGAATATGTGATGTTTAAATTACATTGACATTGAACCATCATATGCATTTCTAGTGAGCTATTCCACATCCGGTGCACACCCATGTTGAAACCTGGAAAAGCTGCCCATTGCATGAGGTAACGGCAGTCCTGTTGCCTAGAGAGGGCCTGTATAGTGGTAAATACAATGAAGAGATATAGAACATGGATGTTATTGCATCATTACATTGTTATTACATTAAGGACAAAGAGATTTCCACATGCATATCAAGTATGGTATCAATCAAATTAATATTTAAGTCACAAACACAGAAGAGGAGGGAATAAAACACTGATAAAAGCCAACAAATCCGAGGAACAGATAAAATGAGCAATCTTCATACCAATGGTCTTAAATTCATGTATTGTCCATTTTAGAAACTTGCTGAAAGTGATTTGCCCTCAAATGACCACACTTGTGGAGTAATTAGTGATTAAATCACAAATCCTCAAAACATTCGGCTCATACATCATTCAACCTTAATCCCCACAGAGCAGGTTGCACTTACATGTAATAGCACCTACAACTTGTTTCTATTTTGACTACCGTATTTTTCGGTGTATAAGACGCATGTTTTTACCCTTGAAAATCTCGCCAAAGTCCGGCTGCGTCTTATACACGGCGTTAGCAAAAATTGGGTCTTTCAAACCAACACGTATACACATGTATGGGACTCTATACAGTCAACAACACAATAGATGGCTTTGATAGCCTGACACAATTGATGTACCAGTAATACGATCTCAATCACATCACCAGCATACTTAACCGGAACTAAAAAAGCCCAAGGATTAGTATTTGTCCGCGAGACAACTCAAAGAAACCGCTGATCAAAAGGTTTAAACGAGAAAACTCCGTTTGATGGAGGCTGCCATTGATTCTGTTACCAGCTAGCTCTGGCCACAAGCTGGAGCTAGTACACAAAGAACGATATTTGTGTACTAGCGCCAGCTTGTGGCCAGAGCTAGCTGGTAACAGAATCAATGGCAGTCTCCATCAAACGGAGTTTTCTAGTTTAAACCTTTTGATCAGCGGTTTCTTTGAGTTGTCTCGCGGACAAATACTAATCCTTGGGCTTTTTTAGTTCCGGTTTAGTATGCTGGTGATGTGATTGAGATCGTATTACTGATACATCAATTGTGTCAGGCTATCAAAGCCATCTATTTTGTTGTTGACTGTATATAGTCCCATACATGTGTTATATGTGTTGAAACTTTATACGGACCGGATTTTTTTTTTTTGAATTGCGTGCTCAAAGTGGGGGTGCGTCTTTTACGCCGTTGCGTCTTGTACGCCGAAATTTACGGTACCTGTCCATAAAGGCTACTACACCCTTTGGGTAGTCTGCATAGACAGGTTTGACTGTAAATACAATTCCCTATACCATATAAAAAGAAAAGGATTTTGCTAAATATCTTACTCATTGCAGATATAATCGTTAGCAATAATCGTTTGTCTCGCAATGTATGATCAACAAGGAATCTAAAAAGATCACGTTATGTGTGCCACTGCAACACCTCGTCTGGTGTGATACAAAATTGTAGTGACTGGGCTTTGTCCTTTGACCGTTTAGGAGCGGGTTCTCGGTTAGTGCGCTGCAATGACCAAAGGGTATTTAAACCCCTACCCAATACAATTTTGTATCACACCTCACGAAGTGTTGCAGCTAAACGTCATGATCTTTTTAGATTCCTTGTTGACCATACATTGCGAGACAAATGATTATCACTAGCGGAAAGGATTTTGTTTGCAGTTATGCCTGATTCTGTGCACAAGACCGGAAGCATGCATCCGAATGTCGCTCTGCAGTATGGGGAATAAACTCTCAAAATGTTGGAGGGTTGAGAAAAGAAATAACGCTGGGTTTGCCCCTTCACCTTTATTGGATCCTGTCGGGCTCTGGAACGTCCATGCCCAGCTCCTCGGGGGTGCTGATGCCGAGCTCGTCTAGGGTTGGTCTGATCTCCTGAAGCACGTACGGGTAGATGTTTTTATGGCTTCCCGCCTTGTCCTGCACCACAAGGAAACAAAGGGAATACATGAATAGTGAAGCATGCTTTAGTGACCACATTCTTTGGTCGCCCCAACAAAGTTTTTCTTTGAAACCTGTATTAATGTAACCACAATACAGAATACAGAGAAACCTGATCACATTTTTTGTTTCCTTGAACAAGTGTTTTCTTTGAAACCTGTATAAAAACAGCCTGTACATGAAGAATACAAAAAAGAGAACAGTTCAGCATGAAACATGATGCTTTAGCCTAAAAAGCATCAGGTTTCAATTCCTTTGAGTCGTAGTGTACAGTGCTTTCATGCAACATGGTTTGAATACACGTATCAATGCTGCATCAATCTGATGTGGTTTGCAGGCAGACTCTCTTGAACCACTTTCTCTGGACAGGTACCAAGTTTGATCATAATTGATGCAGAAATAAAGAAATGAGAGCAAGTTAAAGAAAAACTTTAACATGTTTGTAACAGACCAACAGGAAAAATGATTACCCCGAACTAGGTCTCTGCCAAACTTTGTTCAGGCGAGACAAAAAATTGCTCTTCCAACCTATCATTTCAATGAGCCAAAAACAGCATTTGTAATTTTCACAAAATTTGTTTATACATTTTCCTTGATATGAAGCAAACATACTGTTGTCCATAGATTCAAAGTTGAAATACACAATACAACCCCATAGATTTCCTGTGTTGCAGCTCACCTTGATGGCTTCGAGCACTCTGATGGCCATGGCACTGTCGTTTAGCCTCCGGCAGGCCTGGAGTGCCGCCACTATGATCTTGGGTTCGGGGACCAGGTCGTGTCCGTGGAGCTCGTTGAGACCACGGCGGAGCTCCCAGTCATCAATCTCTGGGCGGTTGAAGTAGGCCTCCCATCTGGCATCAAACTGCTCGTCTGTCTCCTCTACTTTGGCTGAATACCCTCTCACTTGTGTTGCAGCTGGACAGAGAAGTACATACATGTATGAGTAATATTAATCACTGCTGCATTTCATAAGGTGCCTTAACTCCAGGTAGATTTGAGTGTGACCATCACCTTGGCCCCATAACATAAAGTTTTGCAATCAATCGCAAAATGGCAATGGCCAATCAACATCATTGTTGCATGCGCTTTTTGTTCAAAAGACTGACCAGTAACCAATCAGAATTAGTCTTTCAAATTTGCAATTGATCGCAAACCTTTTTGCTACGGAGCCTTGGTGTAACTTAACGATGGACAACAGTGTTTGTTGGCTAGCAGGAATAATTCTAAAATTCAGAGCAGAATGAGTCCATCATTTCAAGGAAATTTGACACATTTTCCTCAACCCTCCTTTCCTAACCACCCAGCTAACAGTTAGGCCTCCCCCCTATACAGTTTTGCCTTTTATTTAATTCTGTGCATCAGCTCGTACAAAAACCTATCTATGGGCGACGGGACTGTCAATAACGGAAGCCATTTTTTTTCGAAGGTGGCCCAGGAGGACAGGTCGGGTGAGCGTTTGATAAGTTTGTCTACAAAATATGCAAATTCGTGGCACACTCAATTTTTTTTATGTGAAACAAAAAGTTGTTTTATATGATGCAGGGCTCTACAAACCCACTTGCCCGATTGCCCGGGGCAAGTGAAAATGACGCCCGGGCAAGCATTTCTCAAAGACACTTGCCCGTCCGGGCAAGTGGTTATTTTCCACTTAAAAATATGGAAATAACATTGTTCTTACGCATATGCGAGAAAATTAATGTGAATGTGTCTCGTATCATGTCAAACCAGGCAAACACAGCTGAAATTGGAGAGAGATCACTGACATTTTGTCATGAAAATTCGTCTGAAACTCAGTTCCTTGGACACTGCCATCTTGAACTGAAAAATAAATTCTGCTCATGGGCGATATCCGCATTACTGATATTTTAACCAGATAAGAGCACTGGCTTGCGATCGCGTATGTGCGACTGCGCGATGTGAAATTTTTCGTAACAGCTGTGTTTATTTGTGTGTCCACATACCGTATTTACGTGGATTACTACATATGGGACTGTAATGTGAAAACGTGTGTAAGTGATTGTTGTATGAGTTCTGCACATATACCTGCCGTGGAGCAGCAATGATTTAATTGATTTGCCCATGATTTTGATCGCTACCAGTACACTTGAAACGGCAAAATGAGCACATCTACCAAGAACCCTACCCAGAAATATCGGGCTGATTTCTCTAAGGTTTTCTGTATTAACAAGCTCAAAACTGGGAGATCAGTGAAAAAAATAATTTTTTAATTTCGGGGGCTCCATTTTCATTTTTGGGGAAATTTTCGGGGGCTACTTTTTCAACTTTCGGGGGCTACTTTTTCCATTTCGGGGGCTACTCTTTTGGGGGGCTACTTTTTCATTAATTCACAAAAGGATACTATTTGTTCAGTTTATTTAGTAGGCTTACTGGCAAATATATCTTTGTTTGAGGTTTGGGGCTTCCTGCTTCATATGTATCCATTAACTTATTAAAAAGTAGTCATTTATTTTGTTATTTATAAAGTCGTTGAAAACTTTTGATGCATTGATGCAACGCACTTCACCATTGACTCAGTTAATTTGACAATGTACATGTGAGTGAACACATGTCAGCATTACATCAAATTCAAAATGAAATGACACAACAGCAACATACTCAGTCAGTCACAGGCGAGAGTCACAGACTCACAGGTCACACCATCACATGCTCATAATCATAGGCTCATAGTACAATTCACATTACATTGTACTAATGACACAGACACTCAGGCCGTCAGGCCATGTAAAATTGATTCCATGTTGATCATCCCCGCCCGCTTCCTTCTTTCCGCCCGCCTCCTTTTTTTTGATATTTGATATATTTTCTTTTTATTCAGAAAACAACACAAAGTTCTAAAATATGCATCTTTTCCACCATTTCTTCAAATGCGTTGTTCAAATATTATTGAACAAACAATCTAAGACTCTAGATAAAATTGTAGGGACAGTGATTTTTTTTCCTGGTCTTTTCCTGTTTCAGCAGGTGAAAATGGACATTCCGTTTCCCCATAGACTTTGTGTAGCGGTACATGAAAAAGTGACAATTCCGTTTACACAGAAAGTCAATACGAATTGAGTAGCGATGTCAAAATTTGTATCAGCCACTGTACCAACAACTCATTAGAATCCATTCTAATCGGATCAATCGGCGCACAAAAAAGATTTTGACAAACATATTTAACATAAATACATCCTCACCTTTCATATTAATAGCATTTTGTCGCGATTAAGTAGAATGTTATCGGTAATTTAGGGGGTTTTTTGACATCGTTTTGATCAGTCAACGATTGTTGCCCATCCGCCATTTTGGATATCGCGATATCTTTGAACGTAGAGGGCAGCAACACAAGTCCGTGTTCAGAGCCGGAATACATACGGTGTGTGCATGTTTTCCATGCGGCCGACCACGGCCAGGGTGAGGGTGAGGGTGAGGGGTACAATCATAGAGTTCAATACGTACGCCGAGAATTGCCAGTTTTTTCTCCGGGCCGGCTGGCAATTCTCAACGATCACTCGATATCGTTGCGCTGGGTTTCATCGCGCGCTGTGTACGAATGCGGGCTGATAAAATACGTCTAGAACCTAGACTACTGGCCGCCCGGCCCTGGGAGCGAACGGGGCCGGGAAAAAGATCACGCCCTGGGAGCCTGCACAGTACACACGCACCGCATGAGATGTATGCGCGCTGCATTCATTATTCATGCTCACGCGTACCGGTTATCATACATGGACTATGCATTCGTATCGGGCGCGCGCATCGAGGAAACGCTAGCTATCTATGCGTGCGTACACACGTTCGTTGCCTCGTTGGACACGACATCATCAACTAACTAGCCATTTGCGCCAATACAGTGAATGCTGCATGCAGCAGTGAGTCGGTGAAACCGATCAGTGTTTGCTCGCGGGCTCTCGCCGCCGCGCCGCTCCCAGGCCCAGCTAGTGGCGCGAGAAGAGAGCGGCTGCTTGTAGTCGTGCAGCAAATGTTACGGGGGCGATTTCCTATTTTTGTGTCGCCCCCTAAATTGCATTTTTGGCCTGTTTCGGGGGCTCTTATAGGTGTTTCCGGGGCGAATTCGCCCGCCGCCCCCGTTTTTTTTTTTCGCTGTGGGAGATCATGGCGCTAGTTCATCTAGTTCATAACTAAGTGTATCCACGACAGCCTACGGCTATGCGGCTAGTCACAGGTAGCTAGCCGCCTAGCTGTCCCGGGGCTATAGGGTCTAAACGGACGCTAATGCAGACCTAGAAATCACTTTTTTGGACAATTCAACGGCAAAGAAGTTGTCTAGGGTTAGACATTTTACCTTTGAAATGTGACTGTTTATAATCCTGTCAGCGTGCTTATGAGTTACATGTATTATGACAAGCTTTGCCACCTACAAATTACAATGCAATGTGGTGTAGTCAGTGTTATCAATATGTGTTTTTTAAATTCCTCTAGTCTTGTGAAAGTGTCCTATACCTGCCTACATGTAGTGAGCAGAGTCTGCTCCCAACATGCCCAATTATTAAGGGAGGTCAGGCGTATGTGTGCTTCATTTCGAGTGAAAGCAAGAGTACTATAGTTAGGAGAGTCAGTGCTAAACATGATGGATTCGGATGAGTAAAAACAAACACTAGTAACTTGTCAAACTCTGTGTAAATACCTATTGTTATGTTCAGTTGTCCTGTAAAGTATGTTATAATTCGGCAGGATAAGGTATGCCGCTTCTGCAGAAAAATTAGTGAAAAACAAAGGTTATAATAAAAAAAAAACGGGCAAGCAGTTTTTCCTCCAGGGCAAGCAAATATTTTTTTTTGTAGAGCCCTGTATGATGTCATGTAGGCTAGAGTCTAATTCTTAACGTCTCATTCATGCTGTATTACTGTCACTATATGCTCCCCCGTGAACCACGTTTCAGAAATTCAGGCGAAACACTTTCTTGTGTTTGATATCGGCGTTTAAAGTTGAGCAGAAACTCATCCAAAAACTACGATCAAACTCAGCGTGACAGATTGGCTATGGCCACTTTACAATACACAATGATGAGTACATGGGACAACCGTATAAGGCGCAGGCCTAGTAAGCTACCGTTACACACAAAGTCACAATGTCAATGATGCATACCGTACCGGCGACCACATAATTTCAACACATTTGATCGACTTTTTTTTTTACTTACCAAGTGGCTGTTGTAAATGTCTTGTGACCACCGTGGACCTGACTGCATTGGTTACTCTTGTTACTACTTGGCGGAACATATTTCTTCAGGTTATTGTTAGATTTTTGATAAATTCCAAGGCACCCCGTTGGACATCTACGTGCAAGAAAAAGGAATCGTGATGGTCGACAGTCATACGTACGCGCTACGTACGCGTATGTGAGTGCGCGTGTGCAAAGCGGATCTGTGTCGATGGCACTCACTGATCTCTCCACTGTACTAGTGAATCAGTGGTGGTGGCACGCATCTACACCATACGATGAACAAAGGTCGGCTGTTTTCAGCTGAGGGAGAGGAGATATAGATTCCAAATTTATCAGGGAATACGTACCTAAATTTTTAAATAGCACCCACACTAATTCCACTCCAGGGCCCTGTTGCATAAAACTTACCATTGATGGTAACTTTGCTATCGACGGCAACTTCTAAGGAAACCTTGAATTTTATTGGCTGTCGATCAAGCTTTGTTCCCATGGTAGTTAGTTATCATTAATGACAGAACTTACCATTAATGATAAGTTTTAAGCAACAGACCCTGATCTTGAGAAATTATAAACTGATGTGAAAAAAGCGTTCTGCCTCTCGAGGGAGTGCACATTGCCGAGTGAGAAAAGCTGCTCTTGACGATGTAACATGATAGCCTCCAGTGAAAAGGGGCCACAAAGTATCACTACAGACTTTATACTTGTGAGGATGAATTTGTACATTTTGAGGGGCGATCTTTCCTCTTAAGAGAGTCTCCTTGCTGTAATTATTGAGAAGGGCATTATAACATAATAGTAATATTGGGAGTGACTCACACTCGCCCCGATAATCGCCTCCCTGCATGGTTTGACACTTAGGTTTTCAAACTTCCATTGTGAGATGGAGATCACGCAATATCACTTGAGAATTTACTTTGAGTATTTTCCAACACGATTGGGCAGTAGCGTTGCTGTGGAGTCCTTTTTTCACGTTTGAAGAGGGTATACATTAGCAATTATCAGGATGAGGGCACTTTATTTTGAATTGATCGTTCGGAGAGAAATGAGGGAAAGAAAGATATGAAGTGTATAGAGGTTTTCGATGAGATTCCACAAGATGTGAACATGTGGTATTTTGAACTATGGTTTTAAAAGAGTCCCTCAAGTATCTCTACTTATATACCAATGCCTGTTACTTGCATGCTATGGCTTACTAGTATTTACACACATCAAATGAAGCACGCGTATCACTCGGTAAAGATCAGTGTACTAATTGAAATCTCTAAATTTCAATTTTTTAATACAATGCTTGGCTTTCACAACATGGCATATAATGCAAGGAACACAAACAATTCAATTCATAACTAGATATCTCATCAACTCACATGACATAGGTGATTTAAACTTGTATTGATCTAATCTAGATTCTAATGGTTGATAATGGTAACCTATGGAGTGATATGTCTCATGTCTTGAAAGAATTTGGCATCTTTTAAATACCTTTAGGGTCACACATATACTTTGCAGGTGCAAGCTCATTTTCTCAGTGTAGCCTCCATGTTTTGCCAATACGC
The DNA here is from genome assembly GCA_963669155.1 of Arbacia lixula. NCBI lineage: Eukaryota > Metazoa > Echinodermata > Echinoidea > Arbacioida > Arbaciidae > Arbacia > Arbacia lixula. The sequence goes on along the minus strand of OZ022578.1, from coordinate 3,713,242 downwards.
TCCTCCATAGTTGTCTTTTCAAATAACGTTGTTTTGAGGATTTGTTTGCCTTCAAGAATGTCACGTTTAACCTGTTATGGGAAAACATCAATGTAATGTAATATTTGCCTGTTCATCCTCGGGCAAACAATCAAACTAACTTCAATATGTTCATATCATTCACAATGTGAAGTTATATAGCTGTCTTTATCTTGCAGTAGAGTGGTCAATCACAAGTAACACAATTATCTTGCATTCTTGGTATTCTTGACGAGGACTGGTATACATACAGAAGTAAATATATAGTTTCATTAAATCTGTAGTTATGTCTTGTTCCTTAATTTACTCATAATCTAATATTGAATATGATCCACAAATATACTTTGAAACAAACTCATGCAAAGATTTCAACCCAGTAAAGAGCCATCTTTTTTATTGTGTCTCTGAATAGTAAGTGCCAAAATTCTATTTACATATCAAGTTTAGTTTTTCTTTCAGTACACATGTTTGCATTTAAAGCACACACTCTACAGAAGTATCAAATGTTATGTTCTACCATTTTGAATAATCAAATACAGTAATTAACAATGTAAGTTCAACACTGAATTGCTGTATGATTGTGGGTATTGGTACATGAAATAAACATGAAACAAAGAAACATACAATTAATCAAATATGTTAAAAACTAATTTTGTGCAGACATTAGTTTATGGACATACCACAGACTTTTAAACAATGTATATTTCATCATCATCATTTTGGAAGCCCCAAATCTCTAGGATCTGATAAAGGACCAAACATTAAACTGTCATGAAGCCAGTAACAAATACAGATTTGTGTGTGTGTGCGTGTGTGTGTGTTGGGGGGGGGGGGGGGGGATTGGTCAAACTCTTTCTTTCATTTTTTTTTTCAAGACAGAAATTGTACACACACATACTCACGGTGTGCAAGGATTAATGAGGTCAGCACATGAATGTATCACATAGCGCTAACACTGTCACACGAGACTAGGATTGTATGTTGCTAAAATAAGTTTCTCAAATGAACCTTTGCATTTAGTGAAAACTACAATGTGCACTCCAAAATTGGAATTGAACAACCCATCAGTTAAACTGTGACATACAAATGGTGGGATATCTAAGACCATTTGAATATATTAATTCTGGACACTACAACGTATCTTTCAGGCATGACAAGTTAAACACTGCTAAGTATCACAACACATGTTTACAATTTAGTGTTTGATACCATTCCTTTTGAGTGACGTCAATGGATATACATGAACATCTGACATAAAGAACGCAATTAAAAAATTAAATTCTAAACTGTTCTGCTACCTGCAAAAATACCACACAATAGCATAAGTCTCTCTTACAAAGTGAAATTTATATTTCTTTGGGGGTCACATTATGACATACCTAACTACACTATACACAAGTCTTTGATCAACTGATCATGTGAAATACACTGAAAGTAACTTTCATGGAAAGTCAAGCCAAGATTTCCTTATTTGCATTAATCCACCTTACACACACTATACAATACAAACTCAGAGCATGCAAACTCAACCACACAGACACACTCATCTCTTTCTCTGTCAATGCTGTCACACTCAAACCAAGAGTATTAAATAGATAAACAGGTTTTTACAGCCAAGTTCTAGGTGAATTCTTTGCACAAGGGAATAACAAATAGTTTGCATTAACCATGATTTACAGAAATAATTCTTGTCAACTTCTTTTTTAAACTAGTCTATAAGCACACACATTTGTATTTGAATATAATCAGTCATCTGTATACTTCTTGGTAAATTATGCCATATTTTAAACTATGCTATTAGAAGATCTAAAAAAAAGCCATCTTGGTATCCATAACGAAGGGATTTTTTTAAATACCAGAAGATTACAGACAACCTTGTGGCAGTTATAACAGGACACATACAAGCAGAATGGATATAGTAATTCTGGAGAGATAGCAAGCCATATACAGATGCAGACATTTAATGATAGGTGGAATGGGGAGGAAGAAGCAAATTGGACGACTGTTGGAGCAAAGGAGTAGGGAGGAGGGGAGAAGGATGTGGTAGAGAGAAGAAGAAGAAGAGGAGGCAGGAGACAATGTGGGAGACACTATAAACACTTAGTTGAGAGAGCTGGAGAGAATGAGAGGGAATCAGAGAGAGAGAGAGAGAGAGAGAGAGAGAGAGAGAGAGAGAGAGAGAAAGAGAGAGAGAGAGAGAGAGAGAGAGAGAGAGAGAGATAGAGGGAGAGAGAGAGAGAGAGAGGGGGGGGGGGAGTGAGTAATAGAAAAAGAGAGAGAGGGGGTAGAAAAGAGAAAGAGAATAAGTGGGAGATATATATTTTAGAGGGAGAAAAAAAAAGATACAAAGAGAAGGGAAGGGAGGTTGGTGGAGTGTGTGCGTGTATATGCCATGTACTTTTTCAAAGAGTTACAAGGATGCATTACATACGTTGGTATTAACATAGTAAGTCTATTCACTTTATTCATAATTAATGCTGACAATCAGCATTTTCTACCCAAGACTTTAACATCCTTCCGCCACTGGATGCCATGGAGTGATATCTGAAGCAAACTTGATCAGCAAAATGAGATGTGGCAGCCTTACTCACTACTACACATAGACTACAATATAGTAAATACAAACATGAAGGAGTGTAAACAAAGCTTTATAAAAGCAAGAGAACTAGGGGAAACCTTACAAATAGTTGAAACTGCTACAAACTTGCAGATCAAAACATCACAGATCTGAAACCCATAATGAATCCATGTCTAATTCAGATGTGCACTGTGGGGCCGAGATCACACCACGTGTGTCACTCCAGTGTGCTAGGTGACAGGGTATTCCCAGAGGAAGATCAAAACGTCACAGATCTGAAACCGACAATGAATCCATGTCTACGGTAAGTCAGATGCGCACCGCGGGGCCGAGATCACACCACGTGTGTCACTCCAGTGTGCTAGGTAACAGGGTATTCCCATAGGACAATACCAGACCTGGGGTAATTGAAATTACCCCAGAAAGCCCTTTCAATAAAATCTAGCCGAATTGTCCCTACGGCGGACTACTCATGAATATTAATGAGTCAGATGAAATGAGACTCTTTTGGGTATTTGTTTCCATGTTGTCGTGTCTTGACCCGTGAACTAGAAATAGCTTGCGTGGTTAAGTCGCTGCCCGGTCAGCAGTAGATTGCAGGTTCAAATCCCGTCTGGTTCCAAGATTTTTGTCTGACTTGTTTTTCGTTCATTTACAGGATGGAGCACGCTATCCTTACTACTGGGTGTATGCCTAAAATTTCTTTGTAAATACCAGACCTGTTTGAAATTCACCATCATAGCTTCCAAGTTACTTGGTGCAAGTTACCTAGTGGTATGACAAACACCTGTTTGATGAGTACGGTATGCCTTCTATACACAATCTGGCCGGCCTCATCCATCCTTAAACCCCCAAGGCCCGTCATAAACTTAGCCTGAGCTTAAAGGGACAGTCAGTCCACCCGGAAATTAAGTGAACATGTAACATGTATGAAACATATTAGCGAATGTTCACTGAAAATCCCTCAAAGGATAAGAAAGTTAAGATTGTTTACAGTTTTTGATTTTGTGACATCATGTGCGAGATGCTCTCCCATATCTTGTGTACTATTTTTTTTTTGAAAATGTTGATTTTTTTTCTCATAAGGATATGCAGCATTTTACTTAAGCATTTGATACATCATTGGAAACACGTTTCTACACACATGACTAAAAAAAATTACTCTTTTCATAAAGATTGTATTGTCTGAACTGTACCATTCCTGTAGACATGCCTTTTAATTGGATCAATCCTTTTTAAGTGTTGAATATTGCTTCTGAATACTGAACTTCAGTACTGGCGCATAATCTGTTAAATGGTAAAGTATTTATCTGCATGCATTTTACAAGCAATGTAAGCATACATGGATGAACACAAATTGCAAACTTGTAAAGTGTATTTTCATTACATATTAGCTTTCACTTTTGGTACTAAACAAATTTTTTTTCACTGTTATCAGCTAGAATCAAAGACATTCATGTGCAAGAAAATAATGTACGATGGAGGAACTAAACACTTCAACTCAAATCAGAATGACATGTCGGTTGTAGAGGCAGTGACATACGAAGCATATTTGAAGCAGCAAACATCACCTTACACATATGACAATCACAATATATACACGCACTGTTTCTCTCCTTGTCTAGGTGTCTATAGTTCACTTTCAAAGTGTTTGGTCAAAAGGTGGGTAGCTGAAAATTGAAGCTGTCCTAGGATAAATGGCTATGGTACTCTGACATCTTACATTTACCAGTCTCAGCAAAACACAGCATATTCCATCTCTTCACTTCTTCACATTTGCTAACTTGCATCTGATTTCAGTCCACTAAAAGAATATGAAATAACACACAATCATGTACTTTGATATCAATGTATACTGTGCACAGATGATGCAAAGGATGAAGGGATGGGAGTATGAGAGCAGTTCTCTAGATATCTAGATTATGACAGATCTACATCTGACTGCCACAAATACATCACAGGCCCTGCCGTAGGGAGTTTTGAAAAGAGTGGCGAGTAATGTGCGCCCCAGATGCTGCTACGACTCAACTTGGTCTCGATGGTCTCTGAAATGTTTGATTGTGGAGTCAACATGGAGAAACACCACAGCTTTTCTCTCTGTTAAATGCATCCCATTAGAGGTGAAAAACAGGCTGTAAAGCAGTGTTGCTATTGCATCACATGATGCTGCCTGTCACACTCAGATCTGTCCACATTCTGTTTCTGTTAGTTAGGAGGTGGGTTTGAAGCCAATGTAGAGGCCAATCACAATTAACTTTAACTCTCATTATTTATGCCATGAAGACGTGTAATAATCCAACATTGTTTTCAAGGCATGGTGCCGTAAGGGTTGAGTCAGAGATGCTGGGCACACTGACAATTTACCTCAATCTCTCTTAGGATTCAAAGGATTGACTTCATTACTGGCCAACTTACTACATTAACGATTCCCCATAACAGTTACCAAATCTTCCGACTTTATAGCAGATAAAATCATGAAGAAGATGTCATTTCCCAAAACGAGATTAAAGAACAAACGATGTGAGGAAAGTGTTAGTGTTTATATACTGGCCCTGTGCATGAAATAGGAAATGTTATTGAACTGAACTTTATCAGCAAACTGGTGCTTAAAATGTTGCCAAATGTATTACAAATTCCAAAAATTACATGGAGTTCACTGAAAGTCATGTGAAATCTTCCCTGGCATATATTTTGATGTAATAATGGCACCCCAATCACACCACTTCATCACCACATTCCTCTGAGGCACACAAACTATTTTGGTGGGATGGTAAGGCATGTATATTCAGTTTTACTAACACTCTACCCCTCCAACAATATATTTCCTTGTTCACTGCACCCCTACACACATATTGTAACCAATGGCTAATCAAGTATTTTTATATTTTGCTGCTAAGATAGTCATATAACTAATACATTGCAGAGATATGTTTACAGCGTGCAAATAATACTTCCTCAACATGTGCAAGTATATTATTATGAACCGTATATCAGACTCCCGCCCCCTCGTTACAGATTCTAAACCAGTATGAATCAGGTCACAGACACACAAGCTGAACATAACTCAAGGCTCTAGTCCACCGACCACCACATGCATGCAGGAGATGGCGCCCAGTGGCTGAAGAAATTCACAAGATTACTTCTAGATGAAACAACACCTTATATGACACTTTTGTAAGAAAAGAAGCTTTTGAGACTCACATGAACTATTGCTTTTTCTTCTAGTGTTCTATTACATCATTAGCATGATTAACATGATTATCTTGCCTTATAAGATTTAAATTGTTCGAGAACAACAATAGATAAAACACATAACTATGAGGAGGACAATATAAAAGGAGAGACAAGACAAACTAGAGCAATTCGACTGCCACGCAGTCGATGAATATGCCTCCGCCTCATTGCTATTCTCAGAAAATGTGTATGTTTGGAGGGCAATGTACCATTGCTCCTATGTGAAATGAAAGTATCACATTTTCTTTTTTCAAGTTTAGCTAAGTTTGGCAATGTTCATTGACTTTTGACCTCTTATGTCTTTGACTTCCAATCTAGCCAGTCTGTCTAAATCCATCCTTGCATCAAGTTTGTTTAAAATTAGCCAATTTGGGGTGAAGTTTATTGACCTTTGACCTTTCAGGAATTTTACCCAAACTTCACCAGTCTACCTCCATGAAGTGATACATCTCTATACTTTGTTTGGTTTGAATCGAATCATTAGTATTGGATTTAATGTGAAAAATATCTATTTGGGGGCAATTTTTAGCCAATTTTGGCAAAGTTCATTGACCTTTGATCCCTGACCTTTGAGAAATTTCACCAAAAATGTCATCAGTCTAGTAGTGATCCATCTTTGCACCATGTTTGGTTGGTATTGCTCCATTGGATTTGGATATATTTTGAAAATTATCACTTTGGGGGCAATTTTTAGCTAATTTTTGGCAAAGTTCATTGACCTTTGACTTTTGAACTCTCAGGAGTTTTACCTAAGCTTTCACCAGTCTACCTCCATGAAGTGATACATCTCTGTACCATGTTTAGTTAGAATTTCGCCATTGGATTTGGATTTGGGTTTATTGTGAAAAATATCAATTTTTGAAAAGTTCATTGACCTTTGACCTCTGACCTTCCAGGAATTTCACCAACAATGTCACCAGTCTACCCCCAAGTAATGATCCATCGTTTCACTATGTTTGGTTGGAATTGCACCATTGGATTTGGACTTATTGTGAAAAATTTAAAGTTTGGGGCAATTTCTAGCCAATTTTGGCAAAGTTCATTAACCTTTGACCTCTGAACTTTCAGGAATTTTACCAAAAATTTCACCAGTCTATCCCCAAGTAGTGATCTATCATTGTACCATGTTCAATGAGAATTGCATCCTTGGATTTGGATTTACTGTGAAAAAGGTCAATTTTTGACAAATTTTCACAAATTTCATTGACCTTTGACCTCTGACCTTTCAGGAATTTTATCAAAAATATCACCAGTCTATCCTCAAGTAGTGATCCATATTTGTACCATGTTTAATGAGAATTGCATCCTTGGATTTGGATTTATTGTGGAAAAGGTCATTTTAGGGCAATTTTTACAAAGTTCATTGACCTTTGACCTTTGACCTCAATCAGATTTGACCCCAATTTTACACACTTCATTAGTTTTATGCAATACATACATGTACCAAGTTTGAAGCAAATCTGCTTGACGGTTCTCAAGATATTGCCTAAACGGATTCGGGACGGACGGACGGACGTACAGACGGACGGACGTACGTACGGACGGACGGACGGACGGACGGACGGACGGACGGACGGACGGACGGACGGACAACCCGAAAACATAATGCCTCCGGCCACTTCGTGGCGGAGGCATAATAAAATGTACTTTCAATCTTACAGTTTCTGAGATGCACGAGGGACTAAAAAAAAAAGAACAACATATTTTGGAAAGTAAAGATGGAAGTCGATTAATGTAATGTTTATGCTAATTCCTTCTAAGATGAAGAAGAGTGGGCTATCTGGTGCCTAGATCCTCTCTGGTTGATCATTGGTCCAAATATTCCCACAGATCCTTCTCATAACCCTCGTGGACGTGCTCTAGTAACACCTTTCTCCTGCTCTCACAGTACCTGAAGGAAACAAAGAATGCAGAAAACAAGAAAGGAAAACACAGTCAACTTTAAGCTCCTGAAAAGATTTGATATTGCGCAACTGCATACAAAAAAGTGGCAGCCAGAAAGCAATTTTCCATTTCGCCCACTAATTCATGTATTTATTGAATGTATGCTTATCAAGTTGTGTTTGCGTTATTGTATTTACTGAGAGTTGTGGCAAACAATAAATTACAAATTACACAAATTATAATGGGAATGGAAAAACAATAAAGGAATTAGTTAATTAAACAGCAAGCTCATGAACAGCTGTGATGGTACGCAACTCTGTAAAACAAACTCTGTTCCAAGCGTCTTTGCAGGCATAAACCCTTGTCCGAAGCTGCAGAGACTAGCTTTCGGTATTTGAGACACTACTGGTAGGCCAGAGGCTAGTCTGACCTTACAAACACATGTCTTGAGACAATGCTATAACCAGGGTCCCATCGCATAAAATTTACCACTGATGGTAACTTTGCTACCAATGGCAATTTCTATGGGAACCTTGAATTTGATTGGCTATTGAGTGATGTTACCATGGTAGTTACCATTGCTGGCAGAGTTACCATAAATGGTGAGTTTTATGCAATGGGGCCAGGTATGTGCCCAAAGAAAGGGCTGAAGTGCCTGCCTTCTATACTCACACCTGGAGTCAAGCTGAGTACATGGGAATATATTTCCGCATTATGATTAATCAAACAACTTGAAAGTTTGAGACACCACACTTGGGAATTTCAGCACTGAAGAAAATCAGAATTAGGAGAGGATATAGGCATGTTTGCTACTGTTGCAGTTGTCATTTCGATTATCATCATCCCCCTGATAGAGGCATGACTGATTGGCGCTTTATAAATACTGCATGGTATTCATTATTCTTTGCAAAATTCTGACCTTGACTTGTCCTGCACTTTCTGCTTAATCTCTGCCAGGGCATCGGAGGTGATGTCTCGTTCCAAGTACTCCGATAGCGTCTCGGTGGCATTCTCTAGATCCTTCTGGTTCTCCTGCAGTCCACAAAAGCAAGATTTGGTTGAAAACGATCCTGGACTTCATTTTGCACTTGTCGAATTTGATTTATTTTCCACAACATATAAAAGAACATAATAATCACAAGTTTGTGCCATTACATACATAATTGACTGACTGATTGATGTGAAATTAAAGACACTACCAACACTTCAGTGTCATATAAGTGTCGAACAGTCCATCTAAAAAGTTATTATCATTCCCTTATGAAATTTACCACATTTGGGTAGGATTATAAATCAGAGATAAATTAATATGTTAACTACTTCCCCGGGATAACTTCCCTACTCTTTACAAAAAGAGAAGCAGGTTCTTTAACGTGCCAATGCTGTGACTCTCCTTTACACAGGACCGACGGCTTGAAGTCTTCACCGAAAGACTACATACACAATTAAATATAAACAGAAATCTACAAATGATAGTATAATTCTAGGACATTTGCCAGGAGTTGTATATATTTTAAACATCACAGAGTATGACTTTGCGTCTTCATCAGCTTTTAACCTTCTCATTACCCTAGGCTCATTACTGTGTTATAAAACAATTGTCTCTTCATGCTTTGGTACTAAGAGGATTAATAAAAACTATTTAAATACTGTATACGCCATTTATTTCGCAAGTTTAATTTTGAGTGAATCAGGACTTCTGAACAATTTTATGTGTGGTTAAATTCGCGATCGTGGAGTACTAGTACTAGTAAGACATAGGCTCGAGCACGTCATATTCATAATTTTGTGTGTTGTTAAATTTGCGAATAGTCCAGATTTGCGAAATTTGCGAAAATAAAAAAACCTGCGAAATATATGGCGTATACAGTAATATGATTTAAGCATAGACCATCAGAATCTGCAGTGTGTTTTGGCATTGATCTCCACCATTCATGTAAAGGAGCCCTAATTCTAGCTCAGAACACTGGATCTAACCATGGCCTTTGATCCCAGGGATGGAACCTCACCTCAAATATAAGGGACTGGTTGTTCTTCTTGAGGTAGAAGGCAAAGACGTAGGTGTACATGAGGGTGCTGCGGCACTGGCACAGCACGTCCACTGCTTTCTTCAGGAACTGCACCTCAATCCAGGACATGTTGTGTTGCTGCATCTCCTCCATCTTGCGCTTGATCTGGGCATACAGCTGCACGCACAGACAGACAGACAGACAGACAGAGGCAAAAAACACTATTACAATCTTGTCATATCAGTTTGTTTCTAGTATATTTTGACATAAAGGTATTTGGACAATACTATTACCACACCCACATCTAATCCTAAATGTTGTGTTTTATCATATAGTTCCACATTATCAAGTATAGTATCTTCAAAGAGCCTACTCTATCTTTATTTGTTTTTCCATTATTAAATCGCACTATACAGTATGTTTGGGACAGTTTCAAAAAATTTATGTTTTTTTCACTGTGAGCTCTAAATACATCATAACATCAAAAAGTAAATATATTAATGGGTAAGTGGTAAACAAATCATACAATATGTATGATCTTCTTGGAGACAGTAGTGTTTACTATCTGCATTCAAAATAGAGTGTGCTGGAGTATTTAAAAGCCATTGGCTACGACATATCAGAGTATGCAGAAATATGCAAAAAAAGATGGAGGGTTTAATGATTTAAAGGAGCTATTCTGCAAAAGGTCCACTTGGCAACTAAGCTTGCAGGTAGTGTGCAGGTAGTGGTACATCAATGGGACAAATTAACAAGTTAGAACTGTTCTGCCGGGATAAGAGCTCCCATTCTCATGAGATTTAAGGATATTTAGATATTGACTTAATCATTTTGAGGCAATTCCTTCACATAATCCTGATATCAAACAAGAACCAGACATGGCAAGACCATTCTTCCATGGGTCTGCACATTGTACCAGTATGGTCCACCAACCCCTTTATAAGATACAGAAAAGTCCTGGTCCCTGTAACATAAAGGTTTGCAATCAATTGCAAATTGGCAGTGGCCAATCAACACCATTGTTGCATGCGCTTTCTGTTCAAAAGACTGACCAGTAACCAATCAGAATTCGTCTTTCAAATTTGCAATTGATCGCAAACCTTTATGTTACGGGGGCCCTGGTGGCGTAGCTGTGATTCCATTGCACAGGGCTACTCGATCTTACCCGGTTCTCAAAGCGCAGACTCTGCATGTGGTTCATGTAGCGGTTGCAGTAGAACAGATACCTCTCCAATGCTTGCCGTGACCTCTGTTAGATGTCACATGATACAAAATATGTGGTCACATTCAAGCCCTCTCACTGACTGAGGTCCACTGAGAATGCCAACTTCCTTTCCTCTATCAGCCTTAGCTGATTATCAATCATCACATTTATACCAAGAAAATTAAATGAATGAACTTACGCATGAACCGGGACCATAACACTATCACTCCATAAGATCTCCAACATTTTTTTTATATTTTTGTGGTCTCATACAAACTACACCATGGTACTATTCTAATGGGTTCATGGCTAGGTCATTCACCTTTTAAATGTGACAGCCAGACCATTGGAACGCTATCATGATTTTTTAATTTTTTTTTAAAAGCATAAACATCCAAATCACAACAACCCAAGTAGAATCATATATAGAAAATCATAGAGGAAAACAAAGAAACAAACAAAATGAGAGAAAGAGACAAATACAGAAAGGGAGAGAAGGAGATGGAGGAGCAAGGAAATGAGGTGAAAGAGAAAGGAGGAGGGAAGAGAGGGAGAGAGAAAGGTAGAGGGGGAGAGAAGGAGAGGGAGAGGCAGAGAGAGAGAGAGAGAGAGTGAGGGAGAGACAGAAATACATGAGAGAGAAATATTAATGGAGAGATTGTGAAGGGAGAGAAGGAGAGAGAGAGAGAGAGACGGAGAGGGGGGGAGAGAGAGAAAGAAGGAGAATATATTTCTTACCGCTTGGTTGTTTCTTGCTTTCCTGGCATCATCTTCATCATACCTATTGCAATTGTACCTGTAAATCACATACAAATAGGGTATAAGATCAAAATCATAATTAAGATACATGGCATACAAGACTGCAAGAAACACAGAGCCACTGCTTCCTAGGAGCATTACACGTATTTCATGATACTGTATTGACCCACGCCCACGCAGATTGTAGGTCATTACAAACTACTGTTAACTCTTTATATGCCTTTTTCACAAGTAATGCATAGAATCCCATAGAGCACAAGTTTTTCTGGCACGGTATGGGTTAATGGCCGTTTCTTCCCAGGCCATTTGGAATGCTTCCTTTGCAGTATTCCTTCCGCAAGGCCCACAGCATCTCATAAATCATCGCACTAATTTCCTACCACACCACTGAGAAAACAATACCTCACTACAAGCTGGACATGTCAAAATGCTTTAAACTGTAAAATTACAATGATTTTTTTGAGACCCAATTTTCAAGATCTGTTCATAAAACATTCTGAAGTCAAATGAGTCACATGCCAATTGTTAGAGAATGATGGTGTAACATAAATACACATCTGGTTGACTCTCCATATACTATGGCACAACTTCTAGGAATTTATCTTATTTTCATGTGTTGTAACATCAAAAAACTTGGCCCCTATAAATTTCAAAATCATTTGGCAATGTACAGTAGTCAAAAACAAAATGCTGTTCATCTTTGTCAGTGCTGGAGGACACAGCTTTCTTTGAAAGTTTGACAGTGATGCAAATATAAACATATATCAGGTGGCAATCCATTTTTAACATGAAAAACAATGTTTCTTACCAAGATGATCCATGCGGCTCCCACGGCCCTAAACACACCCAACAGAAGTCCGCCTGCAGTCAGAGAGAAGGGAGGGAAAGCACACAATATAATCGTCTGATCACAACGGCATTGTATTTTCGTAATAATCAATTCCTTTCAAGAAATAACTTGGGGTGGCATTCCAGAAGTTTTCCTCCTACGTCCCTGAGTTAGGAGGTGCCTAAGAGAGCATGACATTGGTATTCCAGAATGTCCTCTTAGGACTCTCTTAATGCAAATTAGGGAGGGTTTGACCCCACCCTGTGCACATTTATTAGCCAGTGTACGGAAGTGTTTCATTTATGAACAGCCGATCACAATCACAGCATCTCATCGGGCCCTCCCCCTAGGATTGATCCTAATTTTTGTGGTCGTGTGCACGCACATCAATTATGTACGCGCGCTTCAGCAATAAACGCTGCTCTTTTTTATTGTGTGTTTTATGAATGGCTAAGACAGGTGGAGGCTCTCCTAAATTTTCTCCAAAGTTTTCTCTAAAATCCTCTCTTATGCGCATTCTGGAATACAAATCCTCCTAACTTTATGATTTGCATAAATTTGCATAAAGATAGGAGAAAACTTTGGAGAAATCTTAGGAGCAGAGTTAGGAGAAAAGTTAAGATCATTCTGGAATACCATTTAGGAGAATCTTAGACTTAGGATAAGATTTCTCCTAAGTTAGCATTTAAGATCGTTCTGGAATACCACCCTGATCCCACATCTTTTTTTTTTTTAACCTAGACAAATTTGACTGGGTGCAGTCGACTGGTATGCCTCCGCCCTCCTAGGCAGACACTGAAGTATTGCCAAAATACCTTACACTTAGTAAAATATCATCTTCTAATGCCTGGAAATCTTGCTATTTGGCTTTGACATACAAGTTAATTGAGAGAGACTAAGTTTGATGGAATTTGGTCAACTATTTTTTTACGAGATACGAATGGACAGACCGACGAACAACCCCGAATCATAATGCCAGCAGGCAACTTCATTGCGGAGGCATGAAAAGAACCCACATCCTCATTCCTAGCTTCATTATTAGCATATGACTTGTAAAGAGTACCTGGAGATGCAAAGTGGCATAAAGTGTTAGATTGCCAAAGACTGCGGTCATCAAACACCCATTTTGGCTCATACCACCAGGTTGGGGCACACTATAGTTCAAAGTCACTATAGTCACTAGGGTATCAACATTTTCAGTTTTGGGTATCAACATTTTCAGTTTTTCGGACAACAATAAGTGCACAAAATATGTCAATTCTCCCTATCGCATATGGCTCTCCGAATCTGAACGCTAATTTTTTTACCTTTAATTCTTGGGATATGTACTTCCGGTTCATGAACATTCTATAACCATCGTCTTGCTTGCGTCTTTTCATTCTTTTATTAGTCCATCCACAATCAATGTTGAGGTAGGCAAAAACATCGCCATGAGTGATTGGTGTTTTTTTTTCAAGTCCTTCCTCCATGTAATAACCCTTCCATTTTAATATTATGAGGTTTACGAGGGTCGAAATTACAGCTTCTGTGCGTTATTGCATGAACTGAATAGGTACCAAACTCTTACTGGAAGTATACGGCCCAAGAGCAATCGATCAGATATCAGTATCGCAAGGTGATATCGCTTGATATCGGCATTATGCGACAGGGAGAATTGTATGGACTGCATGACAAAAGTGGGCGGTGATGACTAAGCATTTACCTTGCAGTTCTGGTTGCGGCAGACCATGTGATTGCATCCCCCGTCCTTCTCAATGGTCACGTGACACTTGGGACACTCCTTAGTGTTGGCGGCGATCCAGTTGGACGTCTCACTGTCATCGTCACACTTCTTGATCCACTTCTTGAGCCACTGCTCGCACACAGGTTGGAAAGAAGAGTGGACAAGAATTGAATGTGTGCAAACTTGCATTTCAGGTACTGGTACCTGTGGAAATTTGGAAATTTTCAGGCATTTTCTGCGGCGTGTATTTGGCGCGAAAATAAAAACACGTGAATATATTTGCACCTAAACGGAGTTCATATCGGCGCGCTTTGTATGCACGCTTGCTTTGATGCATCACGCATCAAGTATGTAGGCCTACGTTTATGGTTTAGCCTTAGCGCTTCAACAACATCATCATGCTATTGCCGCCACGGCCAGCACTGGCGTGGCAGTGGTAAGCTGATTGAATTGATCGTCCAAAGGGCTGGACAACCCGCGAAATTACGAAACTTACGAAATTCATTTTACTCCGCCGAGCGCGAAAAATTAATTGCACAAAAATTTCCACTTTTACAGTATTATTCTATTCAGGTCCTGTATCAACTGATTTTAGCGATCATGTCATTCCACAACTCACTGTCTCTAGCCTTCTCGATAAGTTGTACTCCTCGATCCTCTACTCCTCTCTTTTCGAGCCATTTCATCAAGCTATCCATCCAAAGCACTCTCCTTCTTTCTCTATTCATCTTCTCCTCAAACATTCCTGTCATTTACAAGTTCTCAAGTCTTCCTTTACTCATTATATGCCTCCTGAATCTCATCTGCTCAGTCCTTATTTCAAAGAAAAGTAGTTTCTGATGGGCTGTAGCTCTTCTTAGTACTTTGCACATGTAATACATACAAATCCCACAGTGCAATGGGTCTTGTGGCACACACAGGCTAAATTCAAATTCTTCCTTTTGAAAAGTTAGTGCATTGCTAGTATACTTACAGCACATTTCACCGGGTCGTGCCAGTTCTCTCCACAAACGAAGCTGCAACAGAAAGAAAAGACAATAATTACCGCCTGGAAATAAATCTACTTCATTAACACCCCTCACTCTTTCATCTTTTCTTTGGGGAAGATGTATTCCTCTGGTACAGAAACAGAGTTGTAAAGAGAAATTGAATGCATATATCATGAATCATGAAAAATGTATTCGCATTATTTCAAGTTTATGCACCAGGGAATTAAAGTTGAGGGAGAGGGAGGGGGAGGGACAGGGCAGATGAAGACTGTACGGCACCTACAAGTCAGCCTTACCACTATGTATGTGTTAAGATACAAGGTGGGGTTCCACATGGTTGGCTTTTAACACATTGGGACTGTCCAGGAAGGGACAGAGTGCACCAGGAACTTGAAGTGGGGCAAGGGGTAGGGCTCAGGGCGCAGGGGGGGGGGGGGGGGGGGGGTAGGTGAGAGCCAAGACAGCACCAGGGACACAGCCTTACCAGCAAATATGTGTACAGATACAGGTGACCGGGTGGGGCTCCACATGGTTGGCTTTGAACGCATTGGGACTGTCCAGAAAGGGACAGAGAGCACCAGGAACTTGAAGGTGGATAGGGCTCAAGGCTGGGGGGTGGGGGGGGGGGGGTAGGTGAGAGCGAAGACAGCACCAGGGACACAGCCTTACCAGCAAATATGTGTACAGATACAGGTGACTGGGTGGGGCTCCACATGGTTGGCTTTGAACGCGTTGGGGCAGTCTGGGGCGGGGCACCAGCGCATGAGTCGATTGCATTCCACAAAGCTGTTGGTGATCAGGTGCTGGTATTTCAACTTCACCTTCGCATCTTTGACAAGTTTCCTGGGAAATTAGAGAAAACAAACGGAAACAGAGTAAGAATCAATTTTTGTTTACCCCAATACAGTATTCAGCATACTTCAAAAGTAATTGTACAAAGGTAAAACAGTAGTTTTACCTTTGTACTTTCTGATATCAGTGTTGCAATTTAATGTTCCCATAAAAGGGTTGCATGAGTAGCAGGATGTACACAGTCCATTAGCTAGTTAAGCAAAGGCATTCCTTGTATGGCATTGCAGCAAGCAGGCCCACTAGCACTATGGAGGCTGTACCTACCGTATCAACCGGTAGATTAGACGCACCCGTAAATAAGACGAATCCCCGACTTTGAGCACGCAAACAAAAAAAAATGGGTCTTTCAAACAAACACGTATACACATGTATGAGACTATGCATTGTGTGACAACGTTCAACAAAATAGATGGCTTTGATAGCCTGACACAATTGACGTACCGGTAATACGATCTCAATCACATCACCAGCATGATTACCGGTACCAAGAAAGCACCAGGACTAGTATTTGTCGGAGACACCTCAAAGATACTGCGAAGGAGAAAGCTATGGCTCAAACTCCGAAACTCCGTTAGATGGGGGCCGTCATTTTTCTTTGATCTCCGGCGATTAAGGGCTTTGATCCGGCCGAGAGATGGCACTATATACAAAACCGTATAGCCGGAGATCAAAGAAAAATAGCAGCCCCCATCTAACTGAGTTTCGGAGTTTGAGCCTTAGCTTTCTCCTTAGCCGTATCTTTGAGGTGTCCCGGACAAATACTACTAGTCCTAGTGCTTTTTTACTACTGGCAACTATGCTTATGATGTGATTGAGATCGTATTACCGCTACATCAATTGTGTCGGGCTATCAAAGCCATATTTTTTTGTTGAATGTTGTCACACAATGCATAGTCCCTTACATGTGCATACGTGTTGGTTTTAAAGACCCGACTTTTGCTAACGCCGCAGATAAGACGCACCAGGACTTTGGCGTGATTTTCAAGGGAAAAAACATGCGTCATATATGCCGAAAAATACGGTACTGGTGCTAATCCTGCTCGCTTATATCTACTGGACAGGTTTTCATCAGCAATGTACATAAATCCCATTGAGTAGTATTTGATCTGGAGGGTGTTTCCCCAAGCTGTTCGTAAGTAACGAACGACTTTACAAACCACTGGTGATCCCTACTTGTGCTAAATCAGATTCTCAATGAACAAAGTGTGGTATCACATTTAGCACAAGAAGGGATTACCAGTCGTCTGTAAAGTCGTTCATAACTTACGAACAGCTTGGGGAAACACGCCCCTGGCACACAAAGTGTCAATTCTAGAAAACTAAGGCAACAGTAAACAGATGCTTGATTTTCTTTTCAAATGTACTGTAATTCTACTGGATTAATTTTGTCTTTATCCATAGCCTACTGGTTTTTGTGTGTTTACCGATATTCAATCTTTTCTTCTGGTGCAAAATGAACTTCACTTATTCATTGAACTACCACTCATGCTAGCCTCACCGGATAAGCTATACTAGCATTCTTTTGCGCGGGAAATCCCCTGAATGTACTATGGTTTTTGCTAACATTTGAAAAACAAAAATACACAAATCAAACAAACATGTTATCATAAAACGAAGTAGGTATTAGTTAGAAATGAAATCAATGCATCTTGTAACTAGCTGTCAATCTTTCATAGAAAGAAGTAAAAAACATGTCAGTCACCACTGGCACCACCAGCCCCCCCCCCCCCCCCCCCCAAATCAGAAGGTATCGGGGGGGGGGGGGGGGGCATGGAGTGAGGCGGGGAGGGCGAATATCGATCTTGATAACTTTTGATTACTTACATGACGGTGATGTCATCTACTAGGATATCACACCCATGAGCAGCACAGGTAATGGTCTGTAAGAAGGAAATGCAACCAAACTGATTGTACAAACCACAAGGCCAAAGTTCACTTCACATGGTTGTCACCGGAGTACAGTGCACAAGAAAAGAACTTCAGGTCTTCACAAGCAACTTCCACTAATTGTTTTATCTGCTATTTTCATTTAAATGTATGATTGTACCTCTTGACCATGACTTTTTGATTTTATGATATATTTATCGCCAGTGGGGTGATTAAACCTTGAAACAAAAAAATGTCAAATGTTCAGGAGAGCGATACAAATTGTACCCCCTTTCACATCGTATGAATGCAAAAATTATGTTCACAAAATGCCTTTAAAAATGCTATCTGTCACATGCATGAAATTGTGAATAGGGCATTTGTCACTGAATATATATCTAGTTGTCATTTTTTAGTTCTATTGTATGCTTATCAGCTGGGTCAGCCGTTAAAAGCACCTTTTGTCTGACAGCTATGCATGAAATCAGAAGGAATATTAGAACATGTCTGCTCAAACTAACAGGGAATGAAGCACTAAAATGTTTAATAAATACATGTAAAAACAGAGAAACAGACTAATTTAAGTTTTGAGACAAAATTACTCTTGTTTGAAATATTATAATTCATAATCAAGATCATACGTCTGCATGGGCAATAAGGCTATCAGAAAATAAAGATAAAATAGAAAAAATAAAAAAAGAGTGAAGATTTGTGGCTCACTTGTCCCATTCCCTCTTCCATGATCTTGGTAGTGAGGTACTCTGTCCAGCACTCAGCGCAGAATCGGTGGTTGCACTCGATGCCCGTCATGGACTGTCAAAATGGAACAACATACAAGCACATCAATGGACTCTCCAAAGAAAATAGCGAGTTCTTTAGTGAGCTTTAGAAATCATTCTCATAGTCATACATATCAAACAAATGAAACAGTTGAGATAACTCTAACAGCTGTAATAGTAGGAAAGGAAATGTTTCTGTATTACATTTGAATTTGCATGAACTGCATTTGAGCATGGTTCTAATACTGCACTACCATACATGTACTTCCATGTTTGGATTTTGGTGTAGTCTGAAAAGACATACATGTATACAGAAATGGCCATTTTGTTCACGCTATTGAGTAATATTTGCAAACAAATGTCAAAGAGGTTTGCAGATAGTACATGCATGTACATTATGTATAGTGTTTACACCCCATGAAATCAATGCTTGTGAGATCACTGAGGATAGACAGTCAGTAGATACGGGGACATGGACATTTATATGGACAACATATGAGCATACAAAGCACTATTGTACATGTACATGTACATGTATGCTACATGTCCATGTACAAACACTGTGTGTATGGTCTGCACTTAACCTGTACAAGGGTAGGATGATGAACATTGGATTACTCTTATGTCTCATATTTAAAGGGATAGTCTCATACTTAAATGGATAGTTCACTTAAATTATTATTTTGGTTTTAATAAAAGGAGACACATGAAAGAAACATACATGTATTAGTGAAGATTTGATGAAAATCTGTCAAAGGAAAGAAAGTTATGATCTTTTACAGTTCTGATTTTGTGACGACACATGCGAGGTGCTCTCCCATATCTTGTGTATTCTTTTTTCTCTAAAATTAGAATATTCCCAAAAAGTTATATATCTTATTACCTGTGCATTTGATACATCATTAGAAATATGTATTTACATACATACATTTTTCATTGTTAAAAACAGAAAGAAGCAGTTTATGGAATCATTTTGTACACAAGATATGGGAGAGCACCTCGCACGTGACGTCACAAAATCAAAATGTTAAAATCTAATAACTTTCTTTCCCTTTGACCAATTTTCGTCAAACCTTCACTATAATTCTTTCATGTTTCTGTTTTTATTGAAACAATTCATCTCCAGGAGTCCAGGGTGAAATATCCCTTTCATGAACATAACAATAATGGGCATCATATCCAAGGACACGTACAAGAATTTTTTTTTTACAGGGGCCCGTTTTTGCATTTTTGGGGAAAAATCGCCCTGAGCCCTGTTTGTTGTATGTCCACAATAGGGGTGTCTTCATTAGCCCGATGTGGCCAAAATAGCTAGCTTGTTCTGATCGGGTTAGCTAGCCAGATCACATAATAGCTAGCTATTTGCGTCTTCATTAGATCAGGCGAAATAGCTAGCTATTTGGTCGAGAAAATTTCCCAAGAAATCTTGGGCTAGATGGAGCTAGCTCGAGCTAGTTCGCGAATTAGCTCGGAGTGTCTTCATCAGACTGAAAATTTTCTGACCCTGGCATGCATTAGCATGCATGAGGCATTGTTTACGTTAGGTTTTTCACAACTGAAGCTATGCGATTGTGGCCTTTTCCCGTCACACACTGCGCATGTGCGAACATCAAGATAATTTATGCATCCTGAGTTTCGAGCTTACATATCTTGAGTTTCGAGTTAATGAAGACGTGATTGCAACTTCAGGCTAGTTCCCCGGATCAGCAAAATAGCTCGCTATTTTGTCTGATCGGGCTAATGAAGACACACTCAGTGCTGTGCTGAATGCTACACTCTCCTTGGACCATGAAGAACAAGAACATCATACAAGCAAGTGCAGTACATACATGTACACATGTAGGTAGACATTACTATGGCCAGTCAACAGTCGCAGTTGTCAAAGAGTGATATTGACAAAAAGGGGCAAAGAAGGTACATTGACTTTCGTAAAGTATGTCTGTCCATTGTTTTTTTGTCTCAAAATTTTAAGTTATTACAAGTAAAAAAAAAAAAAACCTAAAAAAGAAATAGAAGTACATGTATTACATTTTATTGATTATCATATAAGCAGGGTAGAACCCGAGAGGAACCCCAGTTGCATGGAAAATACCTGTACCGGTATGTGTACGTAATGACGTTTACATAATGACTCAAGTTAGTCTCTTCTCATCTGTCAAATATGCGTACATACTGTAATAGGCTTAAATAATGAAGCAAGTATAGAATTTATAACATCAATATAATTTACTTCAGAGCTCAGATCAAAATACACTACAGCTCAAAGGAATTGGCATAGGGATAGGGAAAGGAAAAATGAAGAAAGGGAAGGAGCCGCAGTTTTAAACCGCAGTATATTTTGTCCAGTTCAACATGAAACATAATGCTTTTTAGGCTAAAGCATCGTGTTTCATGCTGAACTAAACAAAATATACTGTGGTTAAAAGCTGCGGCTCCTTCCCTTTCCCTATGCCAATTCCGTTGAGCTGGAGTGTATGTCTTTACGGTGTATCAAGTACATGTACATGTATACTATGTATGCCAGTGTGTACACATATGGACAAACCCGGTGCTGACATGCACAAACATGTTCTTAACATAAGAAATTTATATTTTGTAAAATGTACACTGTATACATGATATGCACATGCACTGACACATACACATGTATACTATGCACATGCACTGATACATGTATACACCTATGTGCACATGTAAATATGTGGCACTTTATTGAACAGAAATACAATTTGTTCAAATGAGTTCTTCCATCGGATTGGGATGACCAGCACTTATGAAAGGTTACTTATCTTCAGTTCACATCATTTATTCATCCCTGTTTTGCTGTTTGTATAAAAAAGTTCACTAGATCGAAAGAGAATATGACACATCGACCCTTGAGGTAGATACACGAAACGACTGGATCGTGATCTTACAATGACCAATGCACCAACTCCTGGAACAGTGGAACTAATACATGTGTACATGTAGCTTTAATTCAAGCACAAACCACATGAACAAACATGTTACATTTTCTCTGACTTTCTTCATAAATAGCATGAAGGCATAATTCTGACTGCTGTATCTACCCACTGAAAGGCATTTTCCCTACATGTACATGTAGATTTCAATGTATTTTGTATTATATCCCTCATTAATATATTCCAGCTCGTTGATTGGTTGAGAGGGTGTCACATGACCACAAATAGATGAACTATTTGGAGGAAGAGAGCTCATGATCTTTATTCGGGAACTTTGTGGAATCTATTGGTCCCCTCGGTGAAGTGGAGGGCGTGCGGTACCATTTTCCCTCGACCTGCGGTCTCGGGAAAATAGTACCGCACGCCCTCCACTTAACCTCGGTGCAAATAGATTCCACAAGATCCCTCATGGTCATGAAATATTTGTATACTGATTCAAAAAGTGTCTGTTGTCACATCGATCTTTTGTATGTCCAAGTCACCTTATTGCTACATGTACAAATCATATTTTAATACAAATAAACAAACAGTTTGCATTGGTTGAATTGAATTGAATTGAAACATTGCACACATCCAATAACATACCATGTACAATGTACACAGTGGCTGTACTATTTGTATGAAGGGCTTCATATAACCAAACATAGAGCTATGCTGCAGTGACAATAAATGACTTGTACAGAAAACTAGATATCACCTACACTTGTAGATATGATTGGTATGTTATGTGACTGAAACCACAGTATTGAGTCTCCCTGTATAGCGTACAGTAAAGACTGTATGAGTAACATTTTGTGGTAAATACATCGGAATACTGTACTGTGCACTGTCCATCATACACAACAGCTCAAAGGAATTGGCATAGGGAAAGGGACGAAAGGGAAGGAGCCGCAGTTTTAAACCACAGTATATTTTGTCCAGTTCAGCATGAAACATGATGCTTTAGCCTACACCGCATCATGTTTCATGCTGAACTGGACAAAATATACTGCGGTTTAAAACTGCGGCTCCTTCCCTTTCTTCCCTTTCCCTTTCTCTATACCAATTCCTTTGAGCTGTAGTGTAGGTACATGTATAAAACTTAATCACATGTGCCTTGGTGCTGGATAGCAACCCATAGCATACATTTTACTGTAAGTATTACATGTATGTTCAATGCTACATGTACATGGCATGAACTTGTACGTAAAGAATCTATTTTAAACAGTTCAAGGTCCATTTATTTGTGCTGGTGTTTGCTAAATGCACTGGTACAATGGGACTGCTTGGCCTGTAACAGGTTTGTACAATGCATGTCTACGTCAATTAGTCACATTGGTACATTTTCGTTCAAATTGATTAAATCCTTATCTAGAGCCCCCCCCCCCCCCCCCCCTGTCACAGGGCAAAGGCTGTGTAAATATACCCGTATTATCATTTCTCTTTCTAATGCATTTGACATGTGGGTATCACAGAAACAGGATGTCTTTGATAATGGCAAATGGTATGGATCCTGTGTATGAAGCAATGTGAAAAAAACAGAACTGATAAAATATATACTACAGCTCAAAGGAATTGGCATAGGGAGAGGAAACAGGGAAGAAAGGGAAGGAGCTGCAATTTTAAACTGTGGTACATTTTGTCCAGTTCGGCATGAAACATGATGCCTTTTAGGCTAAAGCATCATGTTTCATGCTGAACTGGATAAAATATACAGTGGTTCAAATCAGCGGCTCCTTCCCTTTCTTCCCTTTCCCTATGCCAATTCCTTTGAGCTGTAGTGTACAGTGCAAATGGGTACCCATATGTACCGTATAAGAATCGGGGAATGAATGAAAATGTTTATGGCCTATGGGGGTACTTTTTAAGCCTGACAACATGAAATGGACATTATGAGCTTTGTAATGCATCATTCCTCTACATGTATGAGGGAAAATTATTTTTCATGGGGCTTCTGTTTGGCATTGCAACAGGAGTTGACGGATAGGGCTTACTAGCTAGGGAAACCACTTACCGATCCAAGAACAGTTCTAAAGCAGATTTCGCAGTAGTCCATGACAGCCACAGAAGATCTTGTGTTTGCCTGGGGATGAAAAATCATGAAATTGAAAGTGTCATGAAGAAAAACTTGAGATTAATAAAGAAAAAAAACTGTAAAAAAAACCCTGATTACTAGTCAGGGAATGCTTGAGAACAAAGAGAGGAATGCCCATTTAGAAAGAGAACTGTATGCAAGAATGAGAAGGTGGTAAGGGTGGGGAGGTGAAGATGTGTGTGGGAAAGAATGGGAGAGAGAGAGAGAGGGATAGAGATAAGGAGAGAGAGAGAGAGGGAGGGAGAGAGATGGAGAGAGAGGGAGAGAGAGGGAGAGAGAGAGAGAGAGAGAGAGAGAGAGAGAGAGAGAGATAGGGTGAGAGAGAGAATGAGAGAGAGGGAGAAGTGGGGGGTGGGGGGCGAAGATGGGTATTGACAACAATGTACTGTACATGTTGTAGCATACTGTATGACCACTTTATCCACCTTTCCTCATAATCGATTTATCATTCAAGGTAGGAAAACACTACTTCAGCATCCGATACTATGGCCGCAGCACAAGAATTTACAGAAAGTGGAATGGAAGCCGAATATGCTACTTCCATGTACACACAAAATACTTCAACAAGTTTCTATGACAAATGATACTTGATTTTAACATTTTTGTTGACATCACTGCTTTGTTCTTAACAACACAGAATAACAACATAGAATTGTTGTGTCTTGACCCATGAACTAGAAATAGCTTGCGTGGTTAAGTCGCTGCCCGGTAAGCAGTAGATTGCAGGTTCAAATCCCGTCTGCTTCCAAGATTTTTGTCTGACTTGTTTTTCGTTCATTTACAGGATGGAGCACGCTATCCTTTCTACGGGGTGTATGCCTAAAATTTCTTTGTAAATTGAAATTACCCCAGAAAGCCCTTTCACAAAAAACATATGGCAATACAACAGATTCCGGCATTAAAAAAAAAAGAAAAAGTGTGTGTTTGTGTGTGTGTTTGTGTGTGACAAAATATGTTGGTACGTACAACAAACCGAAAGGTTATGGAAAATATAATCTGGATGTATTTATCATTTTATTAGAGGAATGATTGTAAACCCAAAGGACAAGAATGGCTTGCAGTGTATGCAGTGTATAAGCTTTTATATCATTACTTCTGAAGTCCCATCATGCTTGTCAAGATTATTTATTTCAGAAATATCTAATCTTGTGTGGATTCAACAGGAAATAGACCAGGGCAGAAAGGTGAAGTACAAAAGAGGACGAAGAGAAACAAAAAACAATACAAATGAAGAACTCTTTTTGAAGAGTGAAATAACAAACAGCAAAGAGGTTGACAGGAAAGGCCTATTTCTTTCTTAGCATAAAATTTCGGAGTGTAATACCTTTATACTTAATTAAAAGAAGAAGGAAGAATGACATTACTGCCCTAATCTGACAAAAAGAAGCAACTAACAAAATACTTTTTTTGTAAATGAGCAAAATGTATCTGTCACTTGCATTGGCATGAGTGCAACACCACATGATGTTAAATTAAATATCTCGCAGCAAGCTGAATATGTCCACAGTTAGCCTGTTGTAGGGAATGCTGGGTACAATCTAAGAGTACCAATAACCCAGATTTGTCACTTGCTTCCTTTTGTCAGAATAAGGCAGATTACATATGACTGAAACATGAGATTATGCTGTGACATGTACATGTAGCCTATGTCTGTCATTATATTCTCTTACAACCAAGTGGGATTTAACGAAACATCACAGCAACAACGCTGTAAAAAAATATACTGCTAATGTTCTCGGTTCCGCCGGACGGCTATACTGCGGTTGAAGTCAGCGTCCATACCCGATGGGGGCGACAGAGCACAATGACGATGCATATGCGCTAATATCTAGGACCAGTTCACGGCTGAATGAGCGTCACTTACAGACACGCATCAAGGGGAACAATAGAACGCACACTCGCGTTACGTCGGCCTGATGGCCAATAAGAATAATCTTCTCAAAAAGGACATCAATTAGATAATCTTGGATTAAACAGGTTAATGAAACTGCTGGATAGCTAACGTTCTTGTGTTTCACTACAGTTGAGAATGAATGTATGTAAATTTTATTCATGTTGTTTAAACAACACCTTCCTTATGGTAACTCATTTTAAGGTTGTCCAAGGTTTATCCAAATAGCAACAATTAAAAGATTCAGAGTGCGTTCCAGCCATTGAATCTGAGTTACAAAACACAGGGAATTGTTATAACGCGTTACTATGTACTTTGGGGGAGAGATTAAAAAAAACATTACGAAAATGGCTCATCCAGTTATGAAAACACATCACCCCGCCCCCTCCCCCTCCAAGCCTCACAAACAAAGAAAAGAAAAGAAGAGAATAAATGAAGGCATTGTGCACCAACCTTTGCCTGCTTTGCGTAGTTTTTCCTGTAAGGACTGATGACATGTGCTTCAGAGAATACGGCATCTGGATCCCCGCCATACAACCTCTCCATAAGCTTCTCCTTATCCCACTTGAAGTGGTTTAGAAGTATCCTTGTTACAGTGGCTGGAATCTGCAGAGAAAAAAAGAAGACATTAACTCGCCATGGAAAGATTCACAATACATGCATCAATAAACTGAAATTGACATGAAGCAATCTTACCAGTAATTCCACATCAGTATTTTTTGGCAAATGTTTTATGGGTTCCAAAAGAAAATGTCAGTGAAGGAGGAAAAGCTGAATAACATGTTGTCACAACTCACTAATCACAGTACTCATAATACTTCTACTTGCTGTAATAAATTTAACCTTTTCAAGATAAAAGAGAGGCAAAAAAGGGAGAAGCTAGTGAAAGAAATCATTTTTAATACAAGCAGACAATGACTATGTTCCTAATTCATCACCCAGATCGGAAGGTAGATGTATGTAGAGTATAGAGTACAACTTGTATATTTCATGTTTCATATTTCATGTTGATCAATTCAGTCATGCATGTACATGTACAATGTACATGTGCCTCCATACAACTTTAGTTGTAGAGACATGTACGAACTATGTACATTGTAATGTGTATTGTGTGCATGTTACAGTGTCATTAATCATACATTTTCATACTTACATGTAGTGTCAAATTGGGGGGGGGGGGGGGGGGGGGGTGGATATAAACAATACTTTTCAGGCACCACTTTTCAAGCCTGATATCATAATATACAAACTGATTGAATCATACCTATGCCTGTACTATGTACAAGGCATTTTTTTATTTTTGCAGGCTCTGCAAATGCAAGAAGTGCACATAATGTAAGAAGAGCTTTTCTTTTTATAGTATGATCATGCATACCACACAGTACACCTTGGCTATCAAATGTCTGATGAACTTTAAAGGGCCCTTGTCAACCAAATATTTCTGGTCTTAAAATTGCTTAGACATGTCATATTTACAGCTTCTCATATGTATTTTCACTTGAATATAGTTAAATGACAGAAAATGTGATTTTCCGTAAAAAATAATAGCTATTTCAGGGTTTCTAAGCCCCGCCCATATAACAAAATCTGTTTCATGTGATAGCTGTCAATCATGATACCACGTGACAAATTTCATCACAGGGGAAATTGACTTCTGAACTCTGTGTTGAATGCCTGTGTTTTGTATTGCTGTGTCCAAGAATTGGCCATGTAATTTTCCCCCAATTGGAAGAATTCAAGAGAAAATGCCAAAGAGCTGCATGGTCGAAGGGTGAAGTAACACCTCAAAAGATGGTGTGAGCCTGCACTTTTTCTCAAAAGATGACAATTTATGGCGAATTTGGTCAGCGAGAGTAAGGCTGACCCATGCGAAATGCCCCAGCGACAGTACATAATGTGCAGTGCTCACTTCCCGGGCGATGCCTACGAGGCGGCGGTACTGTATTCGCAGTTCAACATCAGGTTCAGAAGGAAGTTGAAGTTGGATGCGATCCCCTCATTGTTTTGGTTTTCTTTTATTAATCCTCGAAATTGCAACAAATTATTCACTCATCCTCGGCTCACTGCTCGGCGCTAGTTCAACTATAGTGTATCCACGGCAGTGTACGCGGCTAGTCACGGGTGGATATATAGTCGCGTAGCAGTCCCGGGGGTAGGGCCTAAACGGGCGCTAATGCAGACCTAGAAATAACTTTTTTTGAGGAATTCAACCGCAAAGAAGTTGTCTAGGGTTAGGGTTGGGGTCAGGGCTAGATTGAGAATTAGGGTTAGGGTTAGTGTTAAGTTTAGCGTTTCAAATTCATAAAATAAGTGCCAAAGTATATACACTTCTCAACTAATGCCGTGAGTGAGTGGCCGTGGGTGTGGGAGTTGCAATACAGGCAGCTATTAATCCCGCGGTATCGACACGTTCCTCGGGAATAAGTCAGAAACCTTTAGCCTAGAGACCAAAAACCATTTTGCGCTATGGTCTGCACAGCTGCAGTTGCTATAAAATGGGGCATTTCAACTACAAACATGGATAGTGTATCTCTTTTCCTGAAAATAGTAAAGCTACGCCTGTGAGATATCATACATGTTATCACTAGGATAGGGTATAATACTGATGACCTCTGCCCAGTTTCATGACTTTCATTAAAGCGCTATTCTAACTTTTAAAACAAAATGGCCCATTTGCAAAAGTCATGAAACTTGGTGGGTATCAGCAGTATACCTTCGGTAATTCGGTTAAATATTAATAAAGTGGAAAAGACTCCTATGGGAGCATCACCCTAACGATATGCAAAATCTCAGTCGTAGCTTCACGAACCGTCTCTAGATCTTACCATGTATATCAGAAACGGACTCAACATGTAGATCCACGAAGGATGCATTCATGTTTTCCTCCCAACAATTACCTTTACAACATTGTTGACTTCTCGTATCGTGTCAACCATTAATTGCACTATGTCATCTGGCGTCAGCACCTGGTACTGGAAATCATCGTCCTCCCGATCCCTGCCATACGTTCCATCATCCTCCTCCATTTCAAAATGATCCCCAAAGTCACTTGATCCTGCATCATCTTCTTCATCATACTCCAGTTCATCTTCCTCCCCCATCATAAACCCCTCATCTTCATCCATGCTTCCGGCAATGATTACTTTTTGGTCAGGCGACGATCACCAAAACAAACACAGTTTTTCTCTTAGTTTTACTTCTGACTTGTTATTTTCTTAGGTTTATGTTAAACTTCAGATTTTTTCCTTTTTAGGCTAGTGGTAACGTCCACCTTTGACTTTAAGACTTCTTTGCTTCAACTTATATTTTTTATAACTGGTCTAGATCCTAGCAATGTCTAGAGCGTAGAGAA
Source organism: Arbacia lixula (assembly GCA_963669155.1). Classification (NCBI taxonomy): domain Eukaryota; kingdom Metazoa; phylum Echinodermata; class Echinoidea; order Arbacioida; family Arbaciidae; genus Arbacia; species Arbacia lixula. Next base: position 3,684,241 of record OZ022578.1, on the reverse strand, counting down.
TAACGTTAGACTGGCCCTGGGTATGGAATTTCTTCCCCAGGCCTCACGGCACTATCAATACAATCTTATCAATATATGTGATGTATGGCGATATGCCAATGCCATGTCAGAGTTACGTTACTTAGCCATTGAATGCGATGTCAATAATAAACACATGAAGCTGAAGCAAAGGCGAAGTGGGTCGGGTTGGATCCAGCTGCATCTGCACGTCTTGTCTTGTCTCGGCAAAATCGGCGTCTTGCGATATGTTGCTCCACTATGGTTCTTCGCTGATTGAGAGTGCTCTCTGATGTTAAAATGAGCCAAAATTAACACAAAAGATAATTAGCAGCCAGGAACAGGGGCAGAGTCAGGTCTATTGTCAACATCGCCCCGACATTTCCATTATTTCGACATCACGTAGAACAATTGCACATATACCCTACACACATTATACATGCACAGTACAGTGCAGTGCAGTGCAGTGTTTATGGAAATCTGAGCTTTAGGCTCTTGAAGTAAGGGGTGAATAAATATCTAAAAAATATTTTTTATTCTTACATATATTGTTAATTCATCTAAGATATTTATGTTATTTTAATTTTTTATTTTGTTAACACAAAAAAGCTGATAAATAATATTCACAATACAACAAAGAAATTAAAAAGATGAATTGTAGTAAAAAATCGGCCACATATGACGGAATGAGTCCCATTGTGGTGTAAGTTACTAAGTTTATTCGAATGACTAACTGTGTTTTTGAAGGTATTATTTGTTTACCTTATATGGGTGTTCACAACTGACTTGCTTCACACTTGGGTTCCACGTATAATCTCGGCATTGCTACAGTTAGAAATAGGGTCATAGAAAGCTAAACGTAGGAATTTATGAAGCTATATAGGCTACAGCTTGACTCACAGCACTGGAGCAGCTACGTCCAGTTTATTTAGTTTAAACAACCAAAAGTCAACCATATTTGCCTCGGGCATATGACAAGGCCTATAACATTCTCTTCAGGAAATACTTATGAAATAAAGGGATAGTCCACCCTGAAATTAATTTGGTTTCAATAGAAGCAGAAGCATATAGGGTTTCAGTGCAGGTTTAACGAAAATCCGTCAAATTAAGGATAAGAAAGTAATGCATCTTTAATATATATATATATTTTTGTGACGTCACGTGCGAGGTGCTCTCCCGATCTCATAATGTTGTGTGCTGTATAATTCCATAACTTGTCCTTTTTAAATTTTAGATTAAGTTTTTCTCTTCATAGAGGTATGCATATAAAGTGTGTTTCTAATGATATACCAAATGCACAGGTACAATGATGCATATCCTTTTGAGAAAATCGACATTTACAACAAAAATAATAGGTCTATGATATGGGCGAGCATCTCGCAAGTGACGTCATCAAAACTAACAATCGTAACTTCCTTATCATTTGACGGATTTTCATCAAACCTTCACTAAAATGTTTCGTTTATGTTTCTGTTGTTATTTAAAACCAACTTAACATTCTTATTATTTATACCAACTTAATGAATGTACGGATATTATCAAGTTCGATTTTGAAGCTCTAGTTCAAGGATCATGCTATTCTCTCCCCCCCTCCCCCCCCCCCCTCGACAATGGTATAGGCCTAATGGTGAGACGTGTTTTAAAACATATTACGATCTGTTATGTATAAGTCTTGTAAAGTAATTCTTTATGAACATGTATTTTATTGTTATTGACTATTTAAGGGTTGAATAATCCTTCCCATTATGTCCACATTACCCCCCCCCCCTCTCTCTCTCTCTCTCTCTCTCTCTCTCTCTCTCTCTGTGTGTGTCTGTCTCTCTCCCTATCTTACAAATCTATCTCTCTTCTCCCACTCCGCTCTTGTAGTGATTATTATTATTACTTGTCTCAGTGTCATTCTTGTGTCAATTATTGTCTTACTTTCATGCGTATCAGCCTGCATTTTGGGCAGACATAGTGAAAACTTTGAGCCCGTTTTGGACAAAAGGTGAATACGCGCTCGCTGCCCGAGCGCGCATCACCGGTCTCGGCTGGAATTGGGTAGGACTACTCCATTATGGCATATAGGGGTGATTGCTTAATTTACGGATTATCCCTCCCACGGCTGCACAAGTAGGACACAGGTTCAAATGATTCCAAATGCAAACAGATAGTCATTTCGCATGCATCCTCCACACGTTCTTCAGCTATTGACCGCAAGCACTTGTGTTTCATAACATAATTTTAGATATGGGGTTGGTTACAGGGGAAACGTAGCATTGCTCTAAAATCTTCCCTTCAACTGGCGGATCCAGCTAGAGCCTAGCCAGAGCTATCATAATTCAAACACTCATTTCAAACTCAGAGTCAGACGAATGCAAATGAAGTCAAACCTTGTCAGTTTGAAACCATGAATTCCAACACAAGTAACAAGACTAGTAACAATTAAGGGGTCGACATGCTTTATTGAGTTACCATGTTTATTCCCACAAGTGTACGCTAGCTACCAAATTAATCATTTCGTAATACAGCTGCTACTAGTACTATAAAACCAACATATATTTGCACGCGTGGGACCAAGTCTCAGTCACCGTTCACACAATATTCTTTCCGCTGCAGAGTGCAGACAACACCGAAAATATGCGTTTATTTCATTATTTAGCGATGTGTATGGGAAATACGCTCCATACAGCATTAAACAATGGGTGAACTTTCAAATATCTCACCTGCATTGTTCTAAATATTCTGGACATTATTAGAACTTCAAGTAAAGGAACACAAATGTCACAGGAATATGCAGTTCTCGTCGCTGAGTCGTGAGTCCTGCGCGTCTGCAGCGCGTACCTGATTGCGCGCAACGCTCGCGACGCCCCCGCTCTATAATGGAATCGTCGCATTACGTCATTTGCCGCAGTTCTCGTTGCCTTCTTTTCTATATTGTCTCTCATTAGACAAAACTTTTTGGAACAAAAGTGCAACGAGATTTTACAGCCAATGAGAATAAGTCTTATATCAAGTTTTAGTGTGAAATCTCTTCTATCAGAAACCGCTCGCCCCAGACTGACTGCTTGCTTCGTTTGTTTTCTGTAGGCCTACACGTGTGTGATGTACATGTTTGTTCGTCGAATTCGGAGGCATTTCCCATAGACTTCCACCTCAAAAGACGAATGCGTAACAGATTTCAAGCAAAAAGTGCAACGAGACTACTTGATATCCTCGAATTATTGTTAGTTAATCATGTGTAGAAAAGTGTTGGCTTTCAGATGCTACTCGCCCCAAGCGAGGACATTTATGCTAACATGTAAAAAATTAGCGATTTATGACACAATGTCACGAAATCTAACATAAATTTACGTGTTATATCGACGCGCGGACATGCACACGCGCGCACGGTGAGCAAATGTCCACAATGTTTCAATATGGGTCTTTTTTTAGGTTAGGTTTTTAAAGTTTTTTTTTAATTAATCTTTTCCCAATCCTGGTACGCATGGAATTGAAAGAAGAATATTGATTGTATATACATTCACAATGTTTGTAAACATGTGTTCATGAGATGCCGAATAAATAGTAATAATGATGATGATGATAATAATAATAATAATAATAATAATAATAATAATAATAATAATAATAATAATAATACTGATAATAATGATGATAATGCTGAAAAATAATAATAATGATGATAATAATAATAACCCATTTTTATATAGCGCATAACACATATATATATATAAGAACGTCTCTGTGCGCTTTAAGAAAAAGAAAAAGAAAAAGAGAAATTAGGTTACTGAGTTCCTTAAATCACTTTGACATTTGGAATAAGTGTGATCTTTCGAAGAGTGCCAGGGAGGCTATTTCATAAAACTTGAGCACCATGGGCAAATAAACGTTCACTTTATGTCCGCGTAAGTATAGGAGGAACCGTTCAAACAAATTCTTTTTACATGATAGAAGACTTCGTGTTGGTTTGTATGTAAGTCATTTAGATAAGCAGGAGCTAATCCATGAAAACATTCATAGGATAACAATATCTTGAACTTAACGCGAGACTGGACTGGTAACAAATGTAAATTATGTAAGAGAGGGGGGATTCATGTTGTTTCGATTGTTTCCTTACGTCATGCAGCTATAGGCCTGCACAGATAAATATACGTATATATGCAAATATCATTACTTAAATTATTATGAATAAACATCTACCAGGCGGGACACATTGCCGTAGTTGGGGGGGGGGGGGGGGGGGGGGGAGAGAGAGAAGGGGATGCTGTCATGGTGTTTCTCATGGTTGCCCTTAACTGCATCATGCATCTACAGGCCTATTTAACAAAGGGCCGAATGAGTGCAATTACTGTGTCAGTAAGCCTATATCAGGAAGAAAAAAACTCAACAGCCTAGTTTAAAACTACTGCAAATCACTCCAGGGGCCATACTTATGAAACCTTGCTAATCAAAGTGCATTCAGTTTCATGCATTTACAGTAACTATGGTAACTAACTAGGCCAGTAAGGTTTCATGAATATGGCCCCAGCTCTCTCCGAGTCTATGTGAATAAGGTTTGTGCCCGCTTTTTTTCTCTTTCTCATTCCCTAGCTCGGTATTCATCCCTCTCTCTCTCTCTCTCTCTCTCTGTCTCTCTCTCTCTCTCTGTCTCTCTCTCTCTCTGTCTCTCACCATGTCTCTCTCTCTGTCTCTGTCTCTGTCTGTCTGTCTGTCTGTCTGTCTCTCTCTCTCTCTGCGTTGAAAATGATTGACCTTCTTTTCAAGGGCATTGACTTTCTTGTTCAGTGAAGTAATGGTTTTATTCTGTTTCTGAAGGTCAAGTTGCATCGCTTCGTAGATTTCCTGGGTCACATGTTCCTTTATTGCACACACAATAGTGTCAACCAAACGTTGTCTCATAGCTTTGCCAGTGAAGCTGGAATCTACTTGACGACGTATGACATTCAAGAGGTCTGCTTTTTGTTCTTCCATGCGCATCGGTGATCGAAGCAGAGGAGGAGTAGCTTCAAAGCTTTAAAAGGAACATTGTCAAAGTTTCTCGGACGATCTCAATTATTGATCCTGTCATCAAATTCACAACCTAGGGACAGCACAGCACAGTTCACTTTCATTTCAAGATACCTTGCAGATTCAAGCAAATAGATTTCTCATAGTGTCAAGATCGATCACAAACCAACACTTACGGATTTTGAACTTCATCCCAAATCACCCTCAAGACATACACTAGGAGTTATCCACTGGGAGTTATTCCACCAAGCGGAAACGGTCATCACACATCAAGAAGTACGAGGGGAAGAAAGGACTTCTATTGCTAAGGCTCTTTCTACACGTGGATACCTTAAAGATTGTCCGTCCCTTTTGCAAGCTTAAAATTTGAAATCGTCTATCACGATCGTAAATTGAAGAAAGTGTGATTCAAGACCATTTCTAAGAATATAGCATGTTGAAGCTTTCTGTATATGTAAACATTTCGGCCGTTAAATTTCAAACCGACTTTTTTCGTACTACGAAAAAAGTATTAGTCTTTGTTACAGTATCTATGTGGTTATTATGCATGTGTGAAATCCTAATTTTATGAGTAATTACCAAACTTTGGAGATGATTCCTTCTATATAACATTTTTTTTCATAATGCGTTTTGAAATTTAATAAACAGATTAATCAATAAAGCAGATATTTCAACACAAACTGCTAAGAGCCTGAGGTAAAGACTATTAATCAGACGTTGTTTACGTGCATTATTTGAATTTTACACTACGTATCAGTTTCAAATTGTGAATATAGAGCTTGCTAACACTTCTCTATATGTTTTGTCAATGTTTCGATGGTTTTGTGGTGATCTGAAAAAGGGACTGGCTGTCTTTAAATAGGTTATTAGCAAGGTCAGCAAACCAAAAAAGCGATAAAAGACATTTGTGAAGTCTTTGATAACATCTAACATGTTCTTTCTTACATGAAAGGATTTTCATTTCATTTATTTATTTATTTCCACTCGTAAAAACATATAAAATATAAACATTTATTTTCTGAATCTCTGAAATTTAAATAATCGCGGTATCAGAGTCTTTTTTTAAACCCACTAACACACTAAAAAAATCTCTAGTAGCTCCTAACGATAAGACAAAGAAGAGGAATCTTATTGGTATAGTGTACACGATTTCTTGCCAAGGCGAAACATCAAGCGGCAATTGCAAACAATTTTATATAGGGGAAAGACAATGTTCCCTGAACATGCTTATGAGAGTAGATTTTTTAGAGCATGGACGCCCATATGAAATGTCCCAACATATCCACCTGAATTTCCTTGACATACCGTCAGCTTCGACAAGGTTCGGATTTGGACGACAAGTACTTCGACAGATGGGTGAAAGTATCCATGTACATAAGGGCGCAACAACCATTGTTGAACGATGACGGGGGCCGCTACAAAGTGCCAAGAGTTTATGACCCGATCCGAAATGACACCCAAGCTTCCGCTAAAGATGTCTACGGGAATCGAGTCAGCACTCTCTCCCACTGTCAGCCAAACCATTGATTTTGATACTTGGCACCTAGTATGGACCCAGGGCATCTTGCCTCTTTCATGATGGGCCTAAGGGCCTTTTGCCGTAAATTAATTAATTTAATTTTTATTTTTTATGACGGTGCGATTCAAAATTATCCAACGTGGACACACCAGGCGTTATTACAATGATTTGTTTTAAATTGTTTGCAAAACGTGTGGAACTCTAGATAATGTCTAGATACAGAGCTCTATGGCAAAACGAAGCAGCGCCATCTGTTGTCAGGTTGAATTCAGTCCGTAAGGTTCCCCATCTGTATTGCTCCATATAGCATTTTCCAAAAATCATATCAAATAGGGCGACCATTAGAGGGAGAGAAAGTACGTATATATGTGCGTGTCAAAGAGATACAGATGAGGGGATCAGGAGAGAGAGAGAGAGAGAGAGAGAGAGAGAGAGAGAGAGAGAGAGAGAGAGAGAGAGAGAGCGAGAGAGAGAGAGGGAGAGATGTAACTGGGAAGCCTATTTATTCTAGGGAGTTTTCTCAAATAAATCATTTCAATTTCACATTCAAATGAACATATATTGAAGCTGATTATATTACTGATGGGAACCTAAATGTCTACACAACTGCGTAAGGTTTTATCTCAATAGTCGTTCTTCATGAAAGTGAAGGTTTTCAGTTAAAAACACAACGTCTACGTTACTTTCACGCATTCAAACTTTCACTTTGACTCGCCACGATTTGAATTAATCGACTTACTCATACGATCGGTAGATATAACCATAATGATAATATCGCTCGCCAAAATATTAATAAATAGTTGGGCGAAAAAAATTGCGGAAGTAAACTTGAATTCATGAAAGGTCTGGCGATGTAAAGCAATTTAGCCTCCGCCGACGGTTGAGGTCCCAAACCCCAAGGGAGTCTCCCATGTTTGTTTCTCGCCCTCTGCCCTTTTTATTCGCTCTCTGTCAGGACCGCATGCCATTTCTAATGTCAAGTGTGCGGATGAGGTGGGCGGTATATAGGCTTTGAAGTGGCTGTTTTATTTGCTCAAGCAAGCCACACTCTCGAAAGTGAAATTCATGGAGCACACTCGCGCTGGAAGTCTAAATATGCCTAAAACGTTGGATTTGGTATTGACTTCCCCATACGTGAAGCTTACAGCTGTTAATTATCATTTTGCGTCCAAATACCGCTCGTTCGACTGGTTGTCTTGAGGAGATCAGAAAGAAGACAAAAGAGGTAGACTAAATAAGGAAAGGTCACAGCGGTACATTCCTATAGATTCGAGCACACGCCGTTTTAATATCCCGTCAACCACCAACCTTAGCCATGGCACCCTACTTTGCAATTTTTTTTTGTGGCAATTCGAAACCCCTGAAACTTCATGTAAAACTCAAGAATGCAGAATTCATGAATAATGTTTGTTGAAAATGTTATCGTTTTGAACAATAAGTCTTTTCTTATATATTCGGTGGTCAGCTTCGAGGTTTATGTTGACATGAATTTTGGCTATTTCATCCGCAGTTCAAATAACTGGGCATGGGGATCGGGATGAATCTTAATGACTTCAATTTTTCTTAAGGAAATGGTCACTCTGAGAAGGCATATTAATCAGGACGTATCGGTAGGCTATAGGTGGGCTGCCATCGCCATGAGTAATATTCAAAATAGTAGTATGTCATTGGTATGTTATGTGTCATGTTTATACTTCCACTTTTCTTATGTAGTTTTCCTTTTAGCCTATTTCGACCTGTAAATCCTTATAAACAGTGTAATTAATAATTCAAGAAGAGTTTGTAAAAAAAAAAAGATCTCTTGCGGGTTGGCATGTGTGATGCACAATGAACATTAATGTGTTGTGAAATCATTATCTGATACGCACAACTTTTGAGGTTCAAATTGGTCTAAAAGTAAAAAGCTCATTAGGTATTCCACAGGTTATTAAACGAATAATCATTGATAAATTGTCACGAAATATGCTTCTAAAAAATGTCATCCGTTGACTTTACGGAGTGTATGTTTCTACTTTATTTGAGTTAAAACTTTTTATTGCTTTTCAAAAGTGTCAACCAAATTTCAACACCTAGTTTATCGTATTGCAAGTTTGTGTGGGCATGCCCAAAAAGCAAAAAAAAAAAAAAAAATCTAGTATATAAATCACAAAAGAGGCTTTCATCTTTACACTAATTCAAATCATCTTGCCTGTACAAACCAGTATTTCCAATATTAAAAATTACACATTTTTCAAATAGTTCTTTCGATGTATAAATTCCATTCAAAATAATTTCCGCCAGTTCTTCACAACATGTTCTGCCTCAACTGTAAAGTACATAAAAACCCCATGCGATACTCAAACAGTTCACATGTTCATCAAAGCTGCTCTTGCATATTGTACAATTACACATACTGGCCCAAATATCTCGAAGCAAACATTTGAATTAAGTGCTAAAAGACGCATTTTAGCTACGCTTCTTGATATTATTAAGATATAACACATCCCTGTAATTGTATAATGAACGACCACTGACAAATTGTAGCCACCTCTCCTTTTTCCTCATATATGCTCCTTTTCTGATTTCTTCAATGCTTAGCAAATTATTGTCATTTTTCACATAGATGATTTCGTATGATGCTCTCAATAATGTTACGGGACATATTTGTTAAAGCTTTTGCTTACTTTTGTCCCGTCCTCATCTACTTTATCATGTTAACAATATTTACTTGAAATTTATATTTGCATGTATGTTGTATGTAAAACATAAAATAAATGAAATTAAGATAAAAAGGCACCGCTGTTGTCTTGAACGGCAATTCCAGCTCATGTTATTTTCCCCGTAAAATAAACAAACAGTTGGTGATACGCTCATTCGAATGGCTTGATTAGAAATCAATTTAAATAAATAAAGACCGTACAAATGATGTACACACCCGTTAGTACGTATACCAGAATTTAAACTAATAAAAATTAAAAAGAGTAGCTGTTCTCGGTCCTTGAGTATTTGACCAACATCCCTCTCATGCTGTTTATCGGCAACGGTGATGTTTGTCCAACTAGATGTTAAGATTTCAACTTAAGGTGATATATATAGTTTGTGACACATTTGTGCTTCAGTGCATTTTTTCAATACTTGATGGCATTTACCTCAGTATTTTTTTTATACATTCATAGTAATATTCTTGAGGTATAATTTCACGCACACAAAATGTAGCAAAATTAATCCCTAATTTGCATATAAAGAAAAACAAAAGAAAAACAAAGTGGACAAGTTTTAAGAGTAACTACTCATCAAATTTATTTCATATTTGGTATATGTATTTCATATAAAAATATACATCTACCCATGAGAGCTTTTGGTGGAAAAATATTCCTTTTTTTTTTAAATGAATTTTTCTTTTATTTTTGTTTTTCTTTATTTTTCCGATCACATGAAAGAGGGGCTAATTATGTATTCAATCATCAATAATTAAAAAAAAAATAAGAAATTTTAAAAATCTCTTTCATACGTTTTTAGCACGTATATCACTGACATGCTACACCAAATTTGAGCACTCTTCATCTTTTTCTTCAGTCTCAATATTTGGCCACAGTGTCACACCAACACACAAAATCACTATCCTGAGAAAACAAAGAAAATGAGCGCTAAAAGGTAATTTAATACCGTGAAATCCTTGACTTTGAACTTGAATTTACCATTTTTCTAGTGATTAATTTGAAATAAAAATTTAGATTATGGTATTTCAGATATCCCTTATTCCAATGATCCAAAAATAAAAAAAATGATTTTTTTTGGTCAAAATTGTCCCAGATACTATATATACCCCCTTAACAGAACACACAATAGCTCCCCAGTCAATCATAATCACTGTAGTATTTATGGGATCATTTAAAATGCTATATATATCAGGTGTCAGGTGCTTACAGGAACGTTGAGTATCCACTTATCCGTACTAATTTCTATGCAAATTAACACACACACACACACACGTCACAAACCCACACACACACACGCACTCACACACACACACACGTCACAAACCTACACACCCACCCACCCACACACACACACACACGCACACACACACACAAACACACACACGCCCCCTCAATCTCTCTCTCTCTCTCTCTCACACACACACATTCTTGTAGTGCGTCAATGAGGGGACCAATTTATCTTTTATCGCCAAAGTGGGGACGTGTGTGTGCGATGTTATACACTCTCTCTCTTGAATTTAATCCACTACAGGGGCCCTTTTCGGACATAATACTCACAAATCGTGAGCATAATCCACTAACTGGGGACGCTTCCTACCCCCTACACACACAATTGCAGTTTAATTGGCCCAAAGTGGACGTTTTCCAATATGCATTGACCATATGGTCCGGGGACGTCCCCACTTGTCGGGTGTTCCCGGTTAGTGTGTTAAAGACAAAAAATTGTCCCCGGATATAGGTCCTTACAACCCCCCCCCCCCCCCACACACACACACACACTCCACACACACATATACACACACACATATATATACACACACCATAGAGTATGTGTTTAGGTTTATATAACTCTATGACACACACACACGCGTGTGCGTACCTAGACACTACACAAACGCACACAATATATTTGATTTTTAATTCAATAGTTTGATATCTTCTGTAGATATACTATACCACTATACTACTGATGATGCCACTGAAATTGTTATTTTTTAAATGTTACTAAGTAATGTTACACACACACACACACACACTCCCACACACACACACAAACGCACACAATATCACTATATATTTGATTTTTATTTCAATAGTTTGACATCTTCTGTAGATATGGTATAGTTACTAGGTGATTTACTATTACAACTACTGATAATTCTACATAAACTATAAACTATCACAGCCAGCTATGGGTTTATGGGAGTGTTGCTCTTTCACCTCTGTAGCGATGACGTCCTTAAAATATCCCTGATTATTAAAAAACAATCCTGTTCATAATCCCTATTGGGTATGCGAGTGCAACTTTCTAAACCGCAAATACGTCATTAAAAACCGTTCCGATCATGAAAACAATCATAAAATCTACTTAATGAAAAAACAAAATTCGCAAGGGACTAAAAGTATGACTAAAAAGGACCTAAAAAGTATGACGCTGACTACGCGAAATCGGAAGTACATGTACTGATTCCTAAAATCAAAATGCATAGCTCAGTGGCGGACCTTTGGGATCTCAATTAAAAAAAATGTGGGGTAATTTTGGGTGCTCAACCCCCTCTCCCTTAGGATCTACAAAACATGGGGATGATAAAAAAAAAAAAAGGGGGGGGGGGGGTTAAAGCCCTCCCTTCGGATCTCCCCCCTCAAAGGTGCTTGTAACCCCCCAACCTCAACCCCAGCCTCTTGGTAAAAAGCTAGGTCCGTCACTGTAGCTGACTGAAAAAAAAAAAGAAATGTCTGGCATTAGAAGTTATATACGTGTCACATTTTTTCTCAAGTTTCACAAATTTTTAGTTTGCTATCATTCAAACATTTTATGTGTAGCCATTTTTGCATGCTTAACAAAGCCACACCCTTGTAAAGTGTAAATATTTACATTCTAATTAAAAAGATTAAATAGATAAATGCTAATTTACAACTTGGACATACTTTTTTAACCAATATATCTTTTGTAGTAAAACGTGCTCTATCTAACACCAACGGACTAGGCCCATGTATTCGCACGTACATAAGTGCACTCAAATACTGGTTTACTCTCTTTATCTGTAGAAGATTTACGATTGATCGTTAAATATATATCTACAAGGTAATGGTCACAATTGGTTGGCTTTGATATAACAACTGCCACCGACTTATCGTAAACTTTCGTTTACAGGCGTATACAAAGCACATTGCCTGTTAGCCTCTATTCAAGAGCGCTTGAATTATAATTGTCTTTGTTGTACGACCTTGCTCTTTCTGTCCTG